>NW_017547098.1:8053618-8102336 GCF_001854935.1 Bemisia tabaci
GCTAAACTTCACTCGTCGATAAAAGTAAGACAATTTGAGAAAATCGAAAAAACGATCACAGCCTGTAAATCTACAGATCACAGGCTTTCATTTAAAAAAAACCCCATGCAAATCGGCCCGGTGTATCTCTCAAAGTTAACGTCCAAAGATTCGGACCTCCGTTTTAATGCATCGAAGACAATTTTAGAAAATTATGGGAGAAAATTTGAGAAAATCGAAAAAACGATCACAGCCTGCAAATCTACAGCTCAGGGGCTTTCATTTAAAAAAAATCCCATGCAAATCGGTCCGGTGGTTCTCTCAAAGTTAATGCCACAAGATTCGGGACTTTGCATTTTAATATATAGGATTCTCCCCACATGCGTCACGGTTTAAACAAAAATTGGATGAAAAGTCTTTAAGATCCAGAGCCAAGACTCTTGAAAAATTTGCTAAGAAATAATATTCTTGATTCAATCGAATTTTTGCCTGATTCAAATGAAAATTCGCTCAAATTAAGAGGATTTGCTCTCAATTCAAGCAAACATCTGATTGAATCATGAGTATTTTTTCTTGTCAAATGTTTTAAAAGTCTGGGCTCTAGGTCAGAGAAACTTTTTTTTTCCAGTGAGTCGGAAATTGCCACTACCTTATGTTCTTTTTTCTTCGCCGTAGCCTTTGATCTGCTACCCAACCTCCAACTCATCGCTCACTGGAAAAAAAAAAAAAAAAAAAAAAAAAAAAAAAAAAAAAAAAAAAAAAAAAAAAAAAAAAAAAAAAANAAAAAAAAAAAAAAAAAAAAAACACACATTGGATCTAGAGTCCAGACTCTTGAAAACATTGACAAGAAAAAGGACTCTCGATTCAAGCAGATTTAAGCTTAAATCAAAACGAAATCCGCTTAAATTAAGAGGCTAGGTCCTTGATTTAAGCTAGATTCTGATTGAAGCAAGAGCACTTTTTCTTGTCGATGTTTTTACGAGTCTGGACTCTAGATCCAATGTGTTTCTTGTCCAGTGCTTTGCTGCTCACCTTCCAAAGTCAGATCCTCCGAACTTACTCAAAATCAACGAGTAATTTACTTGTCGCGTAAAAATTCCATCATTTCCCTCCAAAAATAGAGGTCACGCGCCCGATGCCGCGCGCAGAACTGGGTCAGTTTCTCAATGTCTAAGTCAGCGGACGTAACGGGCAACGGCGCGGCGGCCGCGGATCCTCAGTATAATTTTCGGTAGTTCTCTCCAGGCGAGCGCGAGTGTGTGAGAGTGTGGATATGTGCGTGCGAGCGCAGTGATGCAACTACTGACGCGCAGCGTGGCGAAAAATTTCGGCTCCTGAACTTACCCGGTCTGCTCAGAATGTATAATGACCCCTTCTTAACCCCCCCCCCCCCCCCAAGCCGANATGGACGATCGCGGGTCTTCGGTGCGGCGCTCCGTTTTTCAACGGCCGTCCGAGCTCCGATGATTGATTCGTTCGAATTTTGACGCCTTGATACTCTCTGACGACTTCACACTTCGGGACGACGCGACGCAACGCGACGTTGCCGTCCAAGACGTGGGGATTTATTTGTGACCGTATTTGTGATAACGGGCCTAAGGGCCGTCCCTAAATACGTAAAGCTTTAGGGGAAGGGGGGTCGAGGAGAGCGTTACGCCATTTTTTGTTTACGTGTTAAAGAATAGGGAGCATATAAGGAAGGGAGGGACGGTCAAATGCCGAAAAAGTGCGATACACTGGGAGAAAAAAAAAAAAAAAAAAAAAAAAAAAAAAAACATGGATCAAGAGTCCAGACTCTTGAAAACATTGACAATAAAAAACACTCTTGATTCAATCGGATTTAAGCTTAAATCAAAAGGGAATCCGCTCAAATTAAGAGGCTTGGTTCTTGATTCAAGCAAAAATCCGATTGAATCAAGAGTATTTTTTCTTGTCGATGTTTTAAAGAGTCTGGACTCTAGATCCAATGTGTTTTTCTTCCAGTGTACGTAATTTAGGGACAGCTCCTTACCACAAAAATTCAAATTTGAGGTATAAGTATCGCACCGCATACAGTAAGGAAATCTTGACACTTTGGCGCAGGTTTGACCTTCAAAGCTCAAGCATCGTGAGAGATATGATGTTCAGAAGTTCCAAGAACGATTTTTAAATGTTAAATTAAATTTTTAGGTTAAACTTTTAGGTAAACCTAAGGTCAATAATGTTAATATGCGCTCAAATGAGATCAACTAGCGCCCACTGTGGTGAGGACCTTAAACGGAAAACGTGCGCAGCTTGTTTAAGGGGCGAGAGCTTTTCCCGTCGAGAACTCGAAATCGCCCATTTCGAAATTTTGTGCTGAATTTTCCTCGCTTG
The DNA here is from genome assembly GCF_001854935.1 of Bemisia tabaci. Lineage (NCBI taxonomy): Eukaryota > Metazoa > Arthropoda > Insecta > Hemiptera > Aleyrodidae > Bemisia > Bemisia tabaci. The sequence goes on from NW_017547098.1 coordinate 8,055,953, forward strand.
GAAATTTTTCCGTCTGAAGATGAGGCCCTTTTTGACAGATTTGGCCTCAATCACAAAACAAGTATTTTCGAGACTTTTTCCAGAAGTTAAAACACGCTCTACTAGTTCCATCCAATTCTATTCCATTGGAAAGAGAGCATAGTCTCTCGAACGCTGACTGTGTAGACTGTCGACGGTAAACAGATTGGCATTGTTCAGTGGAAACAATTTCAACGAATTGCTGCTTTTCGGAATCATTGAAGGAAACCCGGATTTTTTAGCTGAAATCTTTGACTATCATTTGAACGTGAGAGCAGAGCGCAGCATTGAAGTCTGATACTGCCGACTGTAAGTCTGCAGACCGTCTCGACTTGAGGTTCAGGACTGCTCCGGTGTCAATCGTGCCAGCTCTTCCTATTGTCATAATGCTCTCATCCATCATTGCCAAATACTCAACCATAATTCCGATTGATCCGTCTAGAGTAATGACGGTTGGCACAAATATTTAAGGGCAGTTTTAAAAAATACCAACGGCAACACATTTCATATTCTTTAACGAAAAGACATTACTGATATTCATGAATGGTCATACACGGTCAAGACGGTATGATGTTTCACTCACTAACAATTAACCGGGAATATTAGCAAAATTCATATTTTGAGACTGACTACAACTATTCTTTTGGCTTAGGAATTCGCTATTTGTTCTACTCATGCGTTAAAGTCTCCATGATGGCATTGGTGGTGTCAACATGGTACTACGTTCGTATTAGTATGATCGTTTTCAGCAGGGCAGTGAATGAAACGAGCAAAAGAATATCCTCACAGTTTTCACACTGAAGAATTGTTCAACAAATTATGATATCGTGATCTAATCGGTTAAAGTACAATTCTTAAAACCAAAAATGCAGTTGCTTGACTTCACGGAACTGTAAATTGTCCAATTGTTAAATCCCCCCCCCCAAAAAAAAATCCTCTAGTTAGAAAAATTTTGCGCACTTAGCTCATCAAGGAATACCTTAAGGACCAATAAATCATTCTTGGAAGGCATGGATTCGATCGACGACATGAATCGATCGAAAAAGAAAAGCGCGAATCGATCGAGGTAAACTGATATCGACACCAATTCCATCGACAAATGATTCAAAACCCGGTGTCGGTTCAATCGAACTTACTTTATCGAAAAATAAAAACGGGAACCAATCGACATGATTTGATCGACACCGATCGACATCGATTCGATCGACAAACTTGTGAATCGATCGATAAAGCTGTGAATCTATCTAAAAACCCGTGAATTGATGGATAAATCCGTGTATCGATCGGCAAAGCAGTGGACCGATCGACAACTCCATTAATCGATCGACAAACCTATGAGCCGATAGAATCAGTGTCGATTGAAACCGATCGATGGATCGGTTCACGTTTTTATTTGTCGACCAATCATTCCCATCCATCGGTCATTGTATCCATAATTCTCGTGCACAATCTCCATTCAGGATTCGAAAAACAATTTCTGGTTTGATGAACCAACGTTTTATGAGTGCAAGCGCACGATGCACAGAGCGGCGGCGCTGGTGTGATGCAACCCGTGGCGCACGGCACGGCTCAATTATGTAATTTTGCATTGTTTGCCATTTAAACTACTTATCATCATTGTTTGACTTGGAATCCACCCTCCTCCTCCCACCTGCGCCCTCTTCAAGTTCAGGATGAACCCATTCTTCGCCGCCCGGTCTCGATCCAGGAGTCCGCCTCGCGTCGAGTCGGGGGTAATTTCGGCCCCATTATTTTCCTACTCGCACTTAAGATGTCAGCAACCCCCGCTACAAGAATGTTATACCTAGTCATAACCTAAGTTCCTTTATAGGGAGAGTTAAGACGTCCTGGGTGTTGATGTCACAAACCATTCGTAAGATTATCGATGGCGATACTCCTAAACCACGGATCTCGGTTTGCGATGTTGCAGACCTGTCATACACATTTTTCTTTAAAAAGAAACTATCCAGCATCAATTACTCAAAACCTGCGTGAGTTTCTGTCGCAGTGCGAAGAAAATTCTGTGAAAATTTCAAGAAATAATGTTGATTTCTTCTCATTCAAAAAAATCAAATGAGAGTGCACTGGAAAAAAACACATTGGATCTAGAGTCCAAACTCTTGAAAACATGGTCAAGAAAAAATACTCTTGATTTAATCGGATTTTTGCTTGAATCAAAACGAAATCCGCTTAAATTAAGAGGTTTGGTTCTTGATTTAAACTAGATTCTGATTGAATTAAGAGTACTTTTTCTTGTCGATGTTTTTAAGAGTCTGGACTCTAGATTTAATGTGTTTTTTTTCCAGTGCGTATAGTCTTTGCAAACGGAATATGTGGTTTGGGAGTTTCATCGGTGCTGTATTGTTTCTGACTTTTTTCTAAATCTTTGATCAGACCCAATACAATTCTAGGGGCTACATCCCATGGCCCCTACGCGGCCCAACACGCAGAGGGCGCCTCGCGTAGTATAGGACCCTCACGAGTTATTCGTAATGGAACGGGCTCATCTAGGTAGTTCGGGACTATCTCCCATTTATAGATAACCGCTAACCGCTAAAATCATGTTTGGTACAGTAGATCTTTTGCATGTATTATGATAAAAAAGGAACATTAGTGTTGTTTAAGTAGGAGAATTCACAACCTTATCACGTATTATAAAAAAACCTGGATAATTTTTCCAAAATCTACGGGAGGCATTCTGAAGGGTATATCTACTACCGTGCCGTGTTGAACAAAACGGGTAGGTAACAGAGGAGGCGGGTATGAGGTACTTTTTGGTGGATCTATTAGCTATTGTTGTGAAAAATACTCAAGTTTTATCATCTAATTATGAAGTCAGAATCTCAGGGCTTTATCAAAAACAGTTTCCATTTCACACGTATAATTAATGAGTGATGGAATACAGTTTACCTCATTCAATTACTTTTTTGTTCAAACTCTCAATGCTGATGGTCTCGTCCCGCATTGTTTTCCGCGAAAAAATGTGAGCGCACTGCCACACTTTTCAAAGTTGCCAATAATCGCAAAGTTTTAGATTCGCAGTAACTTTCCCATTTAAATGGAGGCACGTAGGATAAAAAATACGTGCACAACTGTATTTTTAACCCTTTTTTGACCAAGAAACTTTACATCATCTTAGAAGTACGATAGTATAACTACAATTTTAGTAATAATGTTAACAATTTTTTATAACAGTTTATTTTTGTGAAAATATAATAATGAAGGTATCATGATAACTCAAGTATTTTAAAACCAGCAAACAACTTTTTTCTCAGTTTTTTAAAATTATCAATTTTTTTTTTATTCTGTTAAGTATTTTGATTAAATTAACCTAAGTTTTATTTTACCCTCCATATAGGTCGATCGAGTGTCTCAAGAGCCGTTGCAGCATTCTATCACAACTATTAAATGGTAGAAAATTGCCATCTCACCTGCAACATAAGAAACAATATGGTTATTAAGGAGGTAAGTGAAAAAATCTGAGCAAAAACTTATTTGTACAAATGCCCTTTCCAAACAGTGTTCTGCCAAAATCTTAGGAGCCACCATCACGAGAGAGCCCAATTCTTAAGAGTCATCTATAATTTTTCAGGGGCTAAATGAACTTTTTGCATACGCGTCACACGCTATCACTACTTCATAATTACCAAGTTGAAATAGACCACGTTCGGCAGATCGGAGCCAAGCCACATCAGCTATTTTCAAATTTAACTGGGCAATTTAATTCTTTACAAGAGACAGTTTGTGCGGATTCCTCTGAAAATTTTAAGGAATTTGCTTAGTACCATGCAGAAAATTTACTGGAATTTGCACAAAAACCCGCATAACTGTTTTCATGTAAAGATTCAAATCACTCAATTGAATTTGGCAATAACGGATGTGGCTTGGTTCCTATCAGACCTACCTGCTTAACGCGGTCCAAATGGACTGCATTTTGCAATTAGGAACTATAAATTCTGGCTCTTCTGGAAAAACACTTATGTGCATAGGGAAACTAATGGCACATACGTTGTTTTTAAACCGGGCTAGAATCTATAGGTCCAAATTGCAAAATGTAGTCCAAATAATCGACGGATTTTAGGCGCAACGATGACCCAACCTTCACAAAGTTTAGGTGACTAAGCCTGAACGACCGAAGAACTCCGATCACAAATTTGATAAACTGTATGCCGTTGCAACCTCCTGCCCCTCCCCCCTCCCCTCACGAGCCTTTAAGAGCATCATTCGTAATCTCTCTGTAAAAGCAGCATTGCGACGGCGACCATAATGTGTCGTTTTCGAAACCAGTATGCAATTATGACGTGGGTCCTGTCAGATCACGAAGCGCTTACGGTTTTACGTCGTAAAGGAGGTGCAAGTAATTCGGAGTTTAAGTCGGGCCATTCCGAAACAGCTTTCATACACTTACTTAAGGTGAAAGTGACGGTAAGAGCATGTAGATATTACATACATCGTTATTCACGCTGATGTGATCGTTTGGTATATTTTGGTTGGTTCGTTTCGGACCCTTTTTTGTTAACCCCTGTCAAATGATCGGTCGGGCTTGTGGATTTTAAAATCCTGCGAATGAGAGATTAATTGGAGCGGTATTCGCGTAAATTTAGTAAGAGAAATTTGTATAGTTCTTGAAATTGATGAATTTTATTAAAAAATGAAAACTACTGTGTTAGCTAACAAGTAAGAGGATATCATCCATTTATAATTCTCATTCATATCTCAGTTTTTCTTCTGAAATGGCTTGAGTTACGCCTTTGTTATGAAACGAAGTAAAGCATCCTCCGTTTTTGTAGTTTTTTTAAAGAGCATATACAACACTATGCGAAAGAGCAAGGTTGCTGTATTTTGACTAAAATTAAAATATTTTGCTCTTAAAATCCCCCTTCAAACTGGCAGGACAGCTTTCTAGCTCCAGCTCCAGCCCTCTGTCTCTGCATCTTAATGTGGCCAATTACAGACACAGATTCGCGATTAGAGTGACGGCAAGTGACTAACAACCTGAGCTTTGCAAGTTTGTTATGGGCCTGAGAGCGGATTACGTACTTCATATCTTGCAGGATTTTACAAAGGACGGAGTGTTGGATCGTATAATTCTTAATATCTCACAAAAACGCCATTGTTACCACTCAGCTCGCGTTACTGCACTCCCAAACATTATCATTCAGATCCGAGTATAATTTGCCTGTGTATGTCCTTCAGTAGTATTGAATGTATTTAGTCGCTTTTTGTAGAAACGACGCATAGGCGATGCAGTCTTGCTCGGATCTTGCAACTCGTTTGTTTGCATCTGATTACGCTGAAAGCCTGACCTACTAGCTGATCCTTGAAATTGATAGACATTTCTATGGGCAAAAGAAGACAAAGGAAAAATGGAGCGACCCTATTGGTGGAACGGTTTGGCTGTTTGACTAGGGGGGGAAATGGTGGACTAACTATGAGGTCTCTAGTGAGTTTCCGTTACCTAGTCTATTGCATACCTCTTTTGCCCTTGCAACTACCCGCTTCCTTCATTAGGCTCGCTCCATTTTTACTTTGTCTCCTTTGTATATCGTTCTGTCTATAAATTTCAAAAATTAGCCCGCAAATTCAAGCCTAGCCATCCATGCCTCGTTTTACGGGGTTGGAGTTCTTCAATCAGAAGATTAACTCAATTCGATTGAAAGAAAACCTAATCAAAAGCAACCAACCGAAAATTTGGGTTACTTTGTATTCTACTTCCCGTGTCCCATGTCAGCACACAATTTTGATCACTTATCTCTCTGCGCACGTAGCAAGTAAGTATAGGAGAATTTATAGGATGTGAGCAACGCTTTATGGCACTTAAAATGTTTTGAATTTGGACTCATGAAAGGCGCAGGGCGGAGACGAATAGGAATTCGAGGAGAATTTTCAGGAAATTAGCAACGCCTCATGGCACATAAGATGTTTTGGATTTGGACTCATGAAAGGCGCAGGGCAGAGACGAATAGGAATTCGAGGAGAATTTTCAGGAAATTAGCAACGTCTGATGGCACTCAAGATGTTTTGAATTTGGACTCATGAAAGGCGCAGGGCGGAGACGAATAGAAATTCGAGGAGAATTTTCGGGAAATTGGCAACGTCTGATGGCACTTAAGATGTTTTGGATTTGGACTCATGAAAGGCGCAGGGCGGAGACGAATAGAAATTCGAGGAGAATTTTCAGGAAATTAGCAACGTCTGATGGCACTTAAGATGTTTTGAATTTGGACTCACGAAAGGTGGAGGGCGAAGGGCGAAAACGAATGGGAATGCGACCCGGAAGAGGAGGAAGAGAGGAGATGCGTATGTGATAGGAAGTGGGCGTGTGAGCGAAACCAAGTTCACGTAGTTAACTAAACGCTATGCATGAGATTCGACCGCTGATATTCATACAATTCAGTGAAAGTTCATGAGCAGGCTAGTTAGTCGCAGTCGGGAGCTCAAGTTCTGGTTCATTCGAGTGGGGTGCCTCCTAATTCCATGCCAGTGTCCGAGTTGAAGACTGGGTGAGTGAAACATAGAGCACCTTAAGGTGAATCCTCAATTGAAACACTGAGGTGCAGGAAGGAAATTTCTTGGTTGCGGTGTCTCAGGCTCTCCGTTAACGTAAAATCCACTACACCTAAAGTTATTGAATATTCCTCATGATTTTACAATGCTCAAAACTGAAAATAGACCACTAGACAAGGTACGAATTCAAGCATTCTGCAGCCGGATTGTTGAACCTTTAACTGGCTATGTCGGCACGATAAGACAAGACATAGCCCTATCTGCGCCGGGTAATAAATCGATTTTCGATTCATGTCGTGCCGACATAATTTTCAACAATCAGGCTGCTGATACATGTTTCTCAACCAAAATTTCACGTAGAGCACGATTCGCGCAACGAAAACTAATGAAACAAACTCCAAACGAAGATATTAACGTTTTTATTTCACATTAGTGTGAAATTCAGGTTACGAGAAATTTGACAAGAAACTCAAAGCTCTACATGAGTCAAATCGCGCACTACAACGGTTTCAACAAGCCTCTCAATCGAGTAATGTTCATTTCCCACCACGTGTTGTTCAAAATATAAGCAATTGGCTACAGCTGAGCCAAAGCGTCAAGATTGAGGTTGCCAGATTTTTTTATCGCAGAGACTGTCATTATAACGTTCAGCGCACGATGTGAATCACGCAGAGCATTGAGTTTTCATGAGCGGGTGGCTTGAATTCACGCATCAAGAAATATTAAATATCTTTGGAATGAGTTGATTTCGATAATTTTCGTTGTGCGTATCGTGTTCTACGTGAAATTTTGGTTAAGAGACATGTATCAGAATGCTGAAATTCGTACCTTGACTGGTGGTCCATTTCAGAAAATTAACCCAATTGTGTCCTCTCTAAAATATAAATTAGCAGTGGAGATTCTGAAACAACACAACCAAAAAATACTCCCTCTGAGCCCAACGCCTCGTTTCGATTCTAACGCCATACATTCTAAGTACGACCGAACTTCGAATTTCAACCCTTAGATGGATTTGCGAGGGGTGGGGGTGTATTAGTTTCCAAATTGACCTTTAAAATATGTTCTTGCCAAAGCACATCCTCCAAAACCTTAAAATGATGTTAAAAGTACTATTTTTGATGAACTATCGTTACTGATACATTATAGAGTAGGTTTACAATCGGGAATAGTACTTTTGAATGTAATTTAAGATTTTTTACGAAGATTTCTGACACTTGCGCTCCGTAATGATTGATACAGAGACTGAAAATTTCGAAGTGATGACTTTTCGCGTGGTTGGGTATGTTTGTTGCCTTTACGGTGAAATTGAAGGCTAACCTGAAGTGGGCGATATTTGTCAAGAGGTTTATACATGGTCCAATAGTTGAGCAAAATTTATGGAGCGAGAGTATTTTGTGTTTTTAGAATCGATAACTATTCGCGCTAGAAGACGAACTTCAAGTTGAAGATATCTGCTAATAGGTTTACGCATTGTCGTTGGCTCTATCAAAGTTTATGGAGCGAGATATATTAATTTTTTCGAGTAGGCAACTATTCGCGCTCCCCGGTATGTTTGTTGCCTATGCGGTACAATTGAAGGCGAACTTCAGATAGACGACACCTGTCAATAGGTTCAAACCATCTTTTGGATTACATTTCGCAAAAAGGAACCAAGAGGATTCCAATGTCGCTAAGATTGTGCAACTTCGTTTGCCTTGCAAATATAGACAGATTATCTGAACAAATTTTATCTTTACTCCCAATAAACTATAACTTCAAGACAAAAACTACCTTGGTAAATTTTATTTTTTGCATGAGTTCAGTAATTATATTGATAGAACGTAAGTTACACAATCTTAGCAACATTGGAATGCTCTTGGTTCCTTTTTGCAAAATGCAATCCGTTTGTCAATCGAGCTTATGGAGCGATGTAAACAAGAACTCACATCTTATTCCCTTCATTTTCTCTCCCATGTAGATTTGTTGATGCTTCCGTCGAAGCATACAGCTAATTGGACCACGTTAAACAAAAAGGAACCAAACCACAACAGTTATTGCCAAATTTAACGGAGCCATCTAATTTTTTATATGAAAACGGTTATGCAGATTTCCGTGCAAATTTTAGTGAATTTTCTCTATAGTACGAAGCAAATTTCTTAAAATTCTCAAAGGTACTCGCACAAACGTTCTCTTGTGAAAAAATAAATTGCCAAGTTTTTGGCATTAGCTGATGTGGTTTGGTTCCTTTCTGTTAAACGCGGCCCAATTGTCTTTATGGGTTTTGAATAGTTCACGGCGTTCCTCAGCACGGCGAAATAGGAAACATTTTGTCCCCCTCGAACTTGGATTTGAAGTCCCACCTGGCAGCGTTGTCATTGGAGCATTGATCGTGCCTCAAGGCAAGATGTCCGTGGTTACGGAAGGGATGAGTAGGAGAAAACAGGAGCTATTTTTTTCAGCCATTAACAAGGATAATTTGCACAGCTCACCACTTCAAGCGCAAACCGGATCAACTCGGGTTCTATGCCAAATCACTGGTTTCTTGTGTGCTCAACGCACTATGGAATCGTCGTTTCACGGTCCATCGCAGACTGATGGATCTCAAGTTGCCTTGGTCAGTCGTTGCTCTGTTTCCTCCATCAAAATTTTATGACTAAAAAAGAACTGCCACGATTGCGGTTCCATTTTTTTCTTTTTTCAAATGTCAGTTTTATACGGCTTCCTATTTTGCTCAATTTTGTTAGGTGCTCAGTTCAGCAACATCAAATAAGAATATGATCAAAATTTTGACAAACTCTGGCTATTTTATCAATTTATCGGACTTTTGGACTTTTTCTACGTTCATATGAAAATTTTTAAAACTTTATTTAATTTTCACCAACGTTTCGCTCTTTTCATTAAACTGAGGCAAATTTAACTTAGATCGATATTAAATTGAAACACACGTATAACCGATATTTCTCACATACATGTCGCTTTGCAGCACTCCCGAGCGCTCTGGGAAAAGATGGATTCCTTCAAATCTTGAGATCAAATTTCCACAATACCTCGTGATTTCCTGCATACAGTGTTGAAGAATGTCTCAAGCTTTACTCAGTTTGAAGCTGGGTCCGAACGCAAAGTGAACCGGAATTAGCTGACCGCATTTCGCAAAAGCGTTTTCCCTAGAAAGCGCGTTTTCGGTTTCACTTTTCAGACTTGCATTCATTTGAAATTTATTCGAAGATTCTGTCACTTGGTTTTCACCGCAGCGCACTAATTCATGACCAGGATACAATTGTAGCTTTTGTTATAACATACACGAGACAGTCACTCCTCATAAAAAAATCGCCGAAATAACCAAAGTCCTTCAATTGACCAAATCAGATTCTCAGTGGTTCCAGAGTGTGTTAATCTTTTCAGGATGCATTTTTGACCGTCGTTGAGAAATGAGACGTTAATTTCTGCAGAAAAATATGACAAAGTATTTTTGTGTCCTAATTTTACTGCGTTTCGATGTGCTTCAACATAACAGGCATTGCGCAAAATGTGGCTCCATAAAAATTTAGGCACACAGTAAAAATGATATTGCTGCTTTAACAATTTTGTAGTTAAAAAATGTGTCCGAATATTTCAGTGTAGATTTTACAATGAAAAAATGCTAACTTAACCACCCCCGTGGATAAATTAGCTTTCCACTATTGTAAAATCTACATTTCAAACATATCGGACATATTTTTCGACGATTTAATTTACTCTTTGCAAAATTACCGGTATAATTTTCAAAAATTTCCAAAAACCTCTGGATGACGCTTAAAAATTGAGTTAATTTTCAAATGGCTCCTAAAAGTTTCAGGTGAAGTTGAAACTCTGGGGTAGTTTCATTAAAAATGGTAACAAAATTCCCCTTCTATTCCCCTTTCCTTCCTTTCCTCTCCTTTTTCCAACACATCACTTTCTTTATCTCCGTCTTTTTGCCTTTTTATCTCCTTTCATCCTTTTTACTTCCTTGTCTCCTCAAGGTTTCATCTTATTTTCATTTATCGAAATTGTATCCCGCAGAGTGAAACTTGTGCGGGAGTTGCTACTTAAGCGTAAGACGTCCGAAATTCTTTTTAATGAAGAAAGAGTAAGTGATCCGCGCAATAAAAACCAAAAACCTTGAACCTGTAATAAATTAACCAGACGCACTTGTAATTACAGTCAAGAGCGATCTGTTTTATTGCTGGGAGGAAAGGTAGTTTGTGAGGTGCACGCTGAATGAAGATTGTTTCTGTAATGAAGCTTCGAAGCGCCAGTACGAAAATTAAGTATGTGCTGTGCAACTTTCTCTACTTTCGATTTTTTGTCGATTGGCAAACTTAGGTCCTTTGCAGTTACACTAACCTAACCTCTAGAGGATACGCGATGCAACTTTCGGAGGTTGGGGAGCGTAGTAGCCAGAGAGGAGCTTCCTTATTTTTCCGTGTTGCATCCGAAAAGTTTGGCAAAATTTTCCTGGATAAAATGTTTATTTTTACTGAAAGTTTTACATATTTTTCTTTGAAATTTGTGGACATTTTGAACCGAATAGCGAAAAAAATTCTCTCAGAAATTAGGAAATGAATATTAATGGGTTATCCGGAAAACTTGTGTTTTACGGAAGGAAATGTGTTATCATCCAAAGATACACAGCGTTATTTTTTAGCACGGCAGCGGGCTGACTTTTGAAAAAGATAGACAAAGCAATAAACCAGGATTACGAATAAAAAGTGGTCTTATCGGATGAAACAGGTGGTTTTCGTAAAGACTAAAAGGTGGATGATAGACTAACCATGCAAGTTCTCCTTTGTGTGAGCGACCTTTAAGTTAGAACTCACCTCCTTTGTGAATCACAACCATCCGCTGCAACCAATAGGATCGCTCTATTTTATCTTTATCTATCGCTTTGTCTATTAATTTCAATAATCAGCACGGTAGTATTTTTGTTTACATCTGAAAGGCAGCGATCGGACGGAAACATAGATGCAGTTTCAAATCGGGTTGTTTATTGTCTAGACAAGCCTCTCATCAGCTTTTAGATCTTTAAAAATATATCTATTCGGTCGCTATGAAAGATGCAAAAAATTATGAGTAAGCTCCCTCAAAGACAAGAAGAACAAAACAAAACGTGTAATAATTTCTTTCTGAAAGACTTGTCCTATAAAAATGACACAACGAAAATAAAAATAAATGCGGTGATTAGGGCATCGAAAAATGAAAAAAAAACCGCGCTGTAAATTAATGAATCATCAAAATCATAAAAAAACCCGAGTCCGTCGTAAAGACATCCTACACGGTGATTGAACTATCTCACCGGTGTTGCATTGCTGTCTCAGTTTTAGAGTGAGGACATCGATGAATCTCATTGTTAGCACCTATATTTGAATGTTAACACGTGTTAAAATGACAATCGCTCTTGTATCAATGACTCAATGAAGATTGCTGTCAAATTTGGGAGGAAAAGCGGTTTATTTTAGATTTACGCCTGGAACAGTCGCGGGCTGTGCCGCACAGCCATGCAGCCATGTCAATAAGTGATCGTTATTTTCAAGGTTTTCAAGGTTCACACTTCGCGCAATGAATTCCTCGAAGTGTTGTAAACTTGAGGCTCATTTTCTTCATTTCTCGATGGTAGCTGTGTTGTCGGGTCTTCTACATTTTGTCTTCACATCCTCGGTGGTCAAGGAAATTTCTTCGTTCAAAATTAGACCAATTTTTTTTTTTAAACTTTCAGGAGTTTTCTTCAATTTTATAGAGTAGCTTGCGCTAGAGATGATGTTTACTTTCTTTACAGCTTGATTAGAAGTCTTTGAAAAAAATCTAAGAAAATCAATACACATAGACGGATTTTTTTTTGCAAAACCAAACTATTCTGAAAAATTAGTATCCGAATACTGTTCATCTCGTGGCAAAGAAATTCCGAATTCTGATCAAACTAATGGACCGACGTTTTTGTTTCATTTGTAGGAACTAAAATTATATACTGGAGATATATCCTTATTAGTAAGCTACTTATTAAGTAAGATAATAGATGATGGAGCTGCAATAAAAATTCTTATTTTTTCATTTTATTTTTCTTGAAAAAAAAACCGTGATCAAAAGCTTGCAAACCTGCCCTGAAGATTTTCTGTCTGTATTTGTAGCCGTGTTTTTGAGAGAAAATACAAGAAACTAGCTCACTCTTCAATGGAGAAACTCCTCACATCAATAATGTATGGATGAAAAAACAGTTAATTTTCACTTAAGGGGCAAGTTATAAAACCAGTAAAACTCAAAAGACGAGAGAAGATCTTAGTTCCATGAGAATATTTCCTTTTGAACATTATTGAGAATTTGAACCGGAACACCTCTCTAAATTACACGAACACGTTCGTTCCTTCATTATGTGACTTACCGACATTCCAATTTTTTCAAGCATGTAACCTCAACATTTCAGGCAATAGAAGGGGACTTCGGGTCAGCTCTACTGTATTTACTCCTCAATCAGGGTACTCCCGAACCTACGTCAAAATATGTTCAACTCCATGAAATTTAGCAACACTGTGGTCAGACAGAGTTGTCGGTTTCCCGCCTTAATTTCCCGTTCTTGTATTCGATTTAGACTACTCATTAGAGCCGTTTAACAATCTTGCATAGTCACAAACAACCCTGATCGGTGATCGTAATGTCCTCTTTCACACGTTTTATTTTCCCCTATTTGCTCAAAAAACGTTTAGATGCGAGGTTGGATGCCGAGCCCATTACGATTATCGAGGTCAAGGCTGGAGCACTGAAATCAAGAACAACATTCATCTGGAGACATTGGGCCGTATTCAAAGTCGGTTCTTAAGCAGTTCCTCGCCGTTTAGAGGCTCTACACGATTTATTTTGTTCTACCAAGGGGATTCCGAGGAAACTCCAGAACAGAGTCGAAGAAAATTCGATTCTATCAGGAGACATTAAACAAAATAGCTGTAATATTTGTTCATGGACTCTTCTTAAGAATTTAAAAACATTTGATTTGCGACATAAAAAAATGAAAGACCTGGTGGGAAAAATGCACGCTTCTAAAAATATTTCCAGTTGTTTAAGAGAAACTTAGGTCTTACAGACTTAAGTTCATATAAATCAAAAAATTCTTGATGAAGATTACAGAGATTTCACTGGAAAAAAAGTAGCTTGGATTCAGAGTCCAGGCTCTTAAAAACATTGACAAGAAAAATTAATCTTGATTCAATCGGATTTTTGCTTAAATCGAGAACCAAGCCTCTTAATTTAAGCGGATTTCCTTTTGAATCGAGCAAAAATCCGCTTGAATCAAGAGGATTTTTTCTCGTCAATGTTTTTGAGAGTCTGAACTCCAAATCCAAGCTACTTTTTTTCCAGTGTTTCTGTCACCAATACCGAACTGCGATTGCGCCGAACACCGAAAGTTGCGCCAAAATTTGGGCATGTTTGGCCTACTTCGTCGTTTCCCGTACGAAGGAACGTAACTTCAATCCAAGAGTTTAAATTGACTGAAATAATCCGATTTTCTACAAGAATGTACATGTGCAATTTTCGTCCGAAGGCCTACTTTTTGCACGAGATTAGAAGGAAAATCAGTGAAATTCTCGGTTAGAAATTAGAAAAAGATTCTCCTGGTAAAAATGCAATTTGCGAAGAAAAATTTGGCAACGTTGAAATGTTACGCTATTTCGTGAGGGAAACGACAAAATATGGTAGCCGGGCCAAATATCTTATAACTCCAGGTGCCGAACGTTTTGGGTTGTAAACATTGCCAAAAGTCCTTTTTTTGGTCTGTTTTCACGTACGTAAGCGCCAAAAACGATTTTATTGCTAGAGCACCCTTCCTTTCGGCGACACATTTCACCGACAGAAAAAAAAAACACCGTAACCATTCTCCTTGAACGCGGAAACAGTCGATGTGTCGCAAGGCTCTGGACTCGGTTCATTTTGTACAAAAAACTAAATTGCCCCGCGCGTTTATATCGAAAATATTTTGGTTGTTTTGGCTCGCGCGGCCTTGAGACAGCAAGCACATTCGCCGACCGAAAATCACACCGATCGAAGACATGTGGTCCGATTTCAAAATCCGACCGTTCCTTCTCGGACAGCATCGAATCCGTAGCTGGCGTTCTTGTTCTCCGTAAGACAGGAAAGAGTGTATAGGGATCGTGCCCAATCAATTCTCGATTGCAGCACTCCAGATAACTGCTCTGTGGACAAGATTCAGTGTCCTAACGCAACGCGTCGTGAGAAAACCAAGGTAATCCCGTCCAGTGCATCAGTATCCGTGGAATATGCATCCGCATGGTCGCAATAACTGTGACTAGTCCTGACCTAAACAAGGGCCTAAGGCCGCTTTTGGCTAAAAATGCGGATTTTTGGGCTTGCAACTGCAAACCTGCAAAACTCGCATTTTTCGCCAAAATTGGCTCTCAGATCAGGCGCCCATGTTTAGAATGGACGGTGATGGACCTGAAATAGATCACCTATATAGACCTTCATTTGGCCAAAAATCACAGAGTTTTTGAAATTGAGGGTGGACCCAAAAATTGACCCCCCTCATTGATACCCCTCCATTCTTAGACTATTACATCGTTCCCGACGTTAGGGCGGGCATATCTCGAAGCATATATTTATACGTGATACGAGGCCCACGTAGACATCAAGATATGCCCGTAAGTCAGATAGGTGACAATTCACGGACTGAATATGCAACTTGCAACATTTTTTCGAGAATTCGGCAAGGAACTTCTGAGGTAAGAAGAAAAAAGATCGTTTCAGGAAAATGAAGTTTTTGGGAAAAGAAACAAATCTTTCTTCGGTTTCCATGCCCGAAAACTTTGGTTACTTTCACTGAAAAAGTTCGTTGTTATGTATAAATCGAAGTTCAGTCTTTCATTGCTTTGAACATTTTTGTTCAGTTTATTATGAAATTGCAATTTCATAATTGAGTTATTACTGCATTTTCAAGAGTTTCATGGCCTCCTGATTCTGTCACAGGAGTAAAATAAAATTTAATGGTAAAATTTCATTTCATAAAATTGTATGATTTGTTGCATCTCTCCTTTAGATGGGTAACTTTCGCTAGTCCCATGGTCGGAACTGATACGGGATATCCCAGGGTTGACATTTCAAAATTCAAAAGCGATTCCAAAGGTCTAATAAACCTTTTTTGCCCTTTGTCCATCTGTTTAAAAGTCAATTCCCCCCTAAGCTACATAGAACCAAAATTGCGGAAATTTTCAGTATTCTCGAATTTTAGAATCAGCTAGACAATATGCATTCGTAGGCCAACTTAGCAACAGAGCCGAGGTGTCGATGGACGTTTTGAAACCTCAGGTTCATTTGCATACAGCTCCACTCAATTAATCCTCCGCTGTCGTTTTTCGACTATTTTCGCGTCTAATTAACTTTGAAAGGAATGTTTCTCTCTGGTATTGCCACTTTTTGCATGATGCATCAGCAATTACTACTATAGTTCATTATGGAGAGCTTTGTAAACTGGCAGCGCTCCGCTTCTTTGGACTGTTACAATGCAATGCTTGCTTGTCGGCCTAATTTGCGGTCGCAAAGAAAGCCGGTCAGTAGCGACCGACCCCCCAACCCCCCTTCCTCCTTCCAACCACCCACAAAAAAACAAACATGTTGTAATTGGATCGGAAAGGGAAAGGATCGAGGCATCGGCTTGAGATGATGCGATACAAAGAAAATAATCGATCGCTTTATGATCCGCCTGATGTGGTAATCGATTAAATTGATATTTAGATACAATTGACCTTTCATTCTGTGTGAAAGAAATCCCAATTTACCCTCATGAATTCAATCGCATAAAAAAGTTATGTACTTTCGAACTGAATCATTTTTTATCTCGTTTCAATACTTTGTCGTCTAGCTAAATAATCGTGGGAATAAATCCAATAAAAGCGTGATGACAAGCGAGTGTTGTCTCTAAAAACTTGTACCGTGATTATGGGAATGCGATCCCAACTTTTATGCGTGGACAATTTGACTGAATAACATAAAAAAGTAATGACCTTTTGAAGTTTGCGATCACATCGATGGCTAAAGTTTAAAAACGCGTATCTAATCAGAATTTTGTTTCAAAGTGTCGCCCTTTCAATATTCTTAAAAGGACGAATCTACATTATTGCTTGGAACTAATACTAAGAATAGAAAGCAACACCAGAAAACACGTTAGGCCATAATGTTGAATTGTTTTTCTCCTAAATATTCGAGTTTATACGGAAATTTGTGAACGTTACATTTGTTGTACGCGGTTTTGAAGTTCAGCAATCGATATGCTTTATTGACAATGTCCCATGTATTTCATCAAGATTTTTTGTCATTGTTGTGTATGCTTGCTTTTTGATTGCTAATTTTGGCCATGCAGAGACTGTGAGAACGAGGGCAATTAATTAAATCTCTCAACTGACCCTGCAAATAAAATTTAGTCACTTTGGAATTATGCGCAGTTAAGATTCAAAATATTTGGTCTAAATTTCATATTTTAATATTGGAGGGAAAAAAACTTTTGTCCTCTGCTATTGCAAGTGTGCAACTATTTAAAGTAATAAGTATATTCCTAATCATCAACCTCATAAAAGTTTTTAGCTTACTATCAGACTTCACCAGAGCTTAAACCATGATGATATGTCTGATGATTGTTGATAAGGTGAGAAAGCTTATGCAATAACATCATTGTATTTTACGTAGCTTTGGCATTTCTTTTTTTTTCCATTTTCCGTTTAACGTGGGATTATTTACTAAAATATTTTAAGATTATTTTTTCACCGTTTTATCGTCCACTCAAAGTTAAAGGTCACTCATCCGCGTTTTGGCTCTAGATATTAATTTCACTGTGGTAATTATTCGGGCACTTTTATTTTCACGAAACGAGAAGAAAAATCCAAACACAATGGGTCTGAGGGTTTCCTGACTTCGAACACTTCAACTTCAATCTTTGGCCATGACTTTACAGACCCAGTGACCTAATTAATTTCACCCTGATCATATTCATTTCTTCTCGACGCACAGTGGAGCGAATCTATTAGAGAGGTTGAGAATGGTATGGAATATTTAAAGGCTTACATCTCACGTAGAGCTCTAAAATATGCTTGATGAGTTTTTTTGGTTAAATTATCGTCAAGAATAACACCTCCACAAATTTAGAATTTGAAGATATCGAAACAGAAATGTGAAATCATTTTAGTTCAAAACTGTGTGTCCAACTTCTCTCAAAGGTTCTTTCCACTGTGCAGCGTTGCGCTCTTGTCGGCATAGCTTTCCGTCCACAAAGCCGACGAAAAGCCATAACCGCGTGGGCGTTAATTTCGCTCGCGTAGAAACCACGTATCTGCATACAATCTCCATAGGACTTACGCGCTTTTTTTTTGGTCGTCGCTCCTCTGACATAAGAGTGTATGTCAATTTCCTCATGAGCCTTGTTTTACATGCAAATTCATGCTTTCCAGAGCTCATGTCGAAATTGAGGTTGGCTCTTATGTCAAAGGAACGACGTTAACAGGAGACTCGTTGTTGCGTTTTAACGACGGAATAATTAAGATGAAAGGAGCCGCGTCGGCATCTGGATGTCTCGGCTGGGTTGCGATATGACGTCACTCTTGATGACCAATCAACCGCGTCTCCAGCGACCTCTAAACGCGGCACCCGGCGGGTCAACCAGCCTCCACCGCCGCGGCCACCGCCGCTGGGAGCCCCATTCCGCCCGTTGGGTAACGCCCCGGGCCCGGGACCCGGGGGTTCGGGCACGGGACCCGGGGGTTCGGGCACCCGAGGTTAGCTCAATTGTGTCATCCGACATCCGACCAGCGTGTGATAACCGACGATTCGGGGAATGCTGCGCTTCACTGTGATGTCAGCTGTTACCTGATGACCCTGCTCTAGGTCAAGTTCACAGACTCGCAGGAGTCGAAGATGAAAATCATTCTTCTGTCGTGCTAAGAGGTTTATCTAAACGAAATAATCGAATTTAAATCGATAAATGTTAAATCCAGCCCTTACCCAGACTCCCGAGATTTGTCGATATTTTGCAGTTGATGACGTACATCTCAACAAATTTGTGTTTTGGCGGTACTCGTACTTCTTGACTCGGAAATGGAGGTCCAAACTTGAGTCAGCCTTTACTAGACTGTGTTCTAGGTCAAGCTCACAGACTCGCAGAAGTCACAGATGAAAATTGTTCTATTCCGTCATGCTGAGGTATTAAAAACGAAAACATCGGTTTAAAGCAGAGGTGTATATAGGGGTCAAAATCTACCGACTGCCGGAATCCGCAGGTTTTTAAATATTTTTCAGTTGACGAAGTAGAAACTTTTGTGTTTCGGCGATACTCACTCTTTTTAACTTCAAAACGGAGGCTCAAACTTGGATCCGATGACCCAAATTCGGTGAAAATTCGCATTTTCCTTAGTTCCACATTGGATGTAATGCCGAATCCTAAGGTGCTGGTTGATCATCCTAATGAACATATATTTTACGTCGCGAGTGGTCCAATACAACATATCTGAAGCTCATGAGCCGTCTTAGAGCTTTGAGTGTCGCCGAAACACAACTGTTTGTGTTAAATATACGCTATCAACTACAAAATATCGAAACATCTCGGGATTCCGGGAGTGGGCCGATTTTGGCTCCTTTCAATACCTCTCCTTTTGCTGAGATAAATACACTAAATTTCATGCAACTTTCAGGTGCTGAGTATTCAACCGGTAACTGGACGGATTTAAATCAAAAGGAAGTATACAGGGTTATCCAGAAGTCTGGGACCCCCCTTATAACTTTTGAACAAAAAATGCTAGAGATTTGAAATTTGGGGAATGTTCCTAGGTCAAAGGGAACTACTTTTTGGCGTACCCAAAATTTTTTGTTCAAAAGTTATAAGGGGGGTCCCAGACTTCTGGATAACCCTGTATGCATTGGGACACGAGCCCTGTTACGCATGTATTCTTATGGGTCTCAGGGCCCCTGTCTCAATGCACACAGTTCCTTTTAATTTAAATGCGTTTAACTAGAGTTCCTTTTCAATGTGATAGGACCACGTAAAAGAACCTTTAAATTAAAACTGCTCAATAAATCGATTCAGGGTGTAAAATATTGATTTTCAGTTTTTGACGTCGAAAGCCTCTGATGCTCCTATGAACTTTGGGTCATAATGGACCACTTGACAAGGTATGAATTTAAGCAATCTGATACATGTTTCTTAACCAGAATTTCGCGAAATAACGAAAATTACTGAAACCAACTCTTAACGAAGATATTAACGTTTTTATTTCACATTGGTTACGATGAATTCGAACTGCCCGCTCACAAGAAACTCCAAGCTCTACGTGAGTCAAATCGAGCACTACAACGGTTTCAGCAAGCTTCTCAATCGAGCAATGTTCATTTCACACCATGTGTTGTTCAAACTATGAGCAATTTGCTATAGCTGAGCCAAAGCGTCAAGATTGAGATTGCCAGATTTTTATATCGCAGAGACTGTCATGATAACGTTTAGCGCGTGATGTGAATCACGTAGAGCATTGAGTTTTCATGAGCGGGTGGTTTGAATTTACGCATCAAGAATCATTAAATATCATCGTAAGGGGTTGCTTTCGGTAATTTTCGTTGTCCGCATCGTGTTCTACGTGAAATTTTGATTAAGAAACATGTATCAGAATGCTGAAATTCGTACCTTGTCTAGTGGTCCATTGCAATCCATAATAATAATCCATAATAAAAGGAAAGGGTAGCATGTGAAAATAATTGTCGATGTTAGTCTGGCATCACTGTATTTGAATTCATGTTCAAGTGGCGGAAGTACATGTATTTCTCGCGTGCGTCCTTGACTCCTTGTGCAAGTTGGGACTAGTGGACATTCACACGCATTTCTGCCCGATTGAAACCAAAAGGGGCTACTTTGTAACTTACACGATAGAATTCTGAAATTTTGACAGTCAAAGTTCTGAAATGACAATGATATTTATTTTTTTAATTTATTTTAGGTTTTTTTATTTTCTTTTTTTATTTTTTTAAATTTCATTCCTTTAATTCATTTTCGTCAAAAAAGAAATTAAAACCTTCCCTGGTTATAAAACTTACTTTCCTCATAAAAAATCAGCAATCAAGCTGAATCTAAAAGAAAGGAGTTTTTGACTCAAAAACCGTGATTTGCGCGTCGGCAACACGCTACGCAAGGATTAAATCTTAAATGTAAGTACAAGTGTATAACTTGCTTTATTAAAGCAAAAGTATCGATTTATTTATATATTTATTTTTTATTTTTCTATTTATTTATCTATTTTGATTTAGTTATTTATTTATTTTATTTTGACACTCATTAGTTTTGCTTAAAAAAATTCTAATAAAAAATATTAATCAGTAAATTATGAAAAGTATAAATTTTTAACACATTGAACTTGATGTATTCATTTCTATATTATTTTAAGAGAAAAAATTGTGGTGTATATCCGCAGCATTTCAGTGAGATCTGGCAACGGTGTGGGTATTTCACGTGCGCACTCGCATGCGTGCACGGTAATGAGCCCCTGTCAGGCGGACAGACGCAACCCTGTGGCCCGTGGGCTCTCACGATTTCCTTGTGGTGCTCGACTGCTCGGTGCGTGCAAAAAACTAGGAATGTAAACAACTCTCGAGATAAAGTCATTAAAAACTAAGGAGTGCCGCGCAGACGGAGACAGCATCTCCCACCCACTCGCACCACGACAAGGTATTTTCGGACCGAGTGATATCCGCCAGAGCCACCCAGAGTAGAGTACCTTTATAGGGAGAGTATGGACAACTCGAAAATTTGGAGGTAAGGTTTGATCAGTTCCTGTAGCTCTTGGGGCTGAAAAGGGTAGCCACCCTATGAACTCGAACTCTCCAGTGACACTGTTTAAACTGCGAAAGTAGGTACACTGATTCAAAATTGTAAAAGCACATATAAAACTTTGATTTTATCAGTTTCATAGTCTTGATCCTTAAAAACGCTTGTTTACAATGCGCTGTCTGCCCTATTGATCAATATTTCAAATGTATAGGTTGGCAGCGGCACTTTTCCAGTGATTTTCGTTTTTCAGGTTGTCGCCCTTTTGAGCCCTAAGAGCTACATAAATCGAGTTGTCCATACTCTCCCTATAAATGTACCCTAATCCAGAGGTACTCCGTGATGTCGCGGTACAAATTGTTACCCATGAAAAATGAAAGGAAAATAAAAATACTGAATTCATTCATTCGAAGACTTCAGCACAGAATCAGCGCAAAAAATTCACGAATAATGCAAACAGTCACCATAACAGTTTTCCGACTAAATACGAGACGAAATAATTCACGAATGTTCCGAAAGTTGAGGGTTCTACACGGAAATTTATGATACAAATATTTTAACTCTGGTGTGTGCGGTGAGGTATCGCGCAAAACTGAAGGCGTTTTCGACTGGTGATAACATTTTGACGTAGCTCACAATACGGATCGTATAAACCTGTACCCCGCTGGTCATTTCCTGAAAAACGAGTCAGGATACACCAAGATATAAAACATTTACAAAATAATGTAGTTTATAAAGGTTTTTCCGATTAATTACGAGTCGATATCATGAATGTCCAAAAAGCGTAGGGCTCGGCACGACAATTTATGATACAAATATTTTAACTCCAGTTTGTGCGGTGAAGTATCACGCGAAACTGAAGGCGTTTGCAACTGGTGACAACATTCTGACATCGCCATTTCTTTGAAGACTAGTCAGGATCCACTAAAATATATGTATTTGTACAATACATTTGAAAGAACATTTCAAATACATGTTGTTTCTAAAATGAGCCAGAATTAGTAGTTCTCTTTTTATTGCAAACTATGGTTCATGGTTCAATATAAAAAGCGCACGTTCGTATTTTCCATTGAAAGAGGAACGCTCTCGACATAGGGCACGAATCGAAGAGAGTGGGTCGAGAAAAGGTCTGGACATGAGCGATATGAGAATCGCGAGCTTTCCCGCGCTCGCAATTAGCAGCGAATTACTCGCAAACTGCGGCGATCGCGATCGGGAGGAGTTCGCATGCTATTGCGTTTATCGGCCGGTTGAGATGTCATCCGAGTATGTCACTATTACGAGACAGCCGTCGCAATTTGTAACATCATAACTCCTCGGACTTGGAGTCGGTTTTCAGGCGGTGGAAATTGATCGTCGGCCAACAAGGTTAGCGCCGCTTCTTCCTTCCCTCCCGCACTTGCCGAATTTCCCCTGCATGGGCCCATCGAAAATTTCCAGTTACACTGTCAAAAATCGCGGAGTCAGATTCCGTGGCAGAGTCTATAAAGCGCTTTTAAACCCAGAGTGATATCAAAGCGAAGTGAAATCAGCACCATAAAGCGTATGACACTTCGCAAAAATGGTAGATTCCGCTCCGTAACAGTGTAAGTCATTCCTTAAGGAGAATATATTCCGCTCCGCATTCATATATTCGGAATCTTTTGGCGCTATATGGACTCTGGCACAGAATTTCACTCCGAAATGTTTTATCGTGATATCGATAGCCAATGGCCGATACCACATACCTCCTTCACGGTGATAAAAAACGTTCTCATTTTATTTTTTCGAAGGAAAAAAAGTGAACTTCGTGGCTTATTTATACAGAATATTCTGCTATTAGAGCAGAAAATCAAAGAAGTTTTTAAGAAATTAACGAACTCTCCGTAAAACCGACTAGCAAAAAATTGCTCACCCAGGCATTCATCAGTCATTATTTGGCGGATTTTACACTCATAAAGTTGCTCATCAATCACCATTTCAGGCGAAAACAGCGTTATTCTCCGACCTGAACTCGATTACATTGCTTAGATTGTTAACACGCGGCCTTTAAAATACATTGTCTCCGCTAAGAATACGCACGACTGACCCAGTGAGAGTCCAGAAAATACCCTAGCGCGGGAGGCCGGCAAAATTAAGGTTTAAGCTCCGCTCACGCCCAGCTTAAAACCACCGTTACGTCACAACTGTTATTACATATCGACCTGATTCCTGATTGTACCGAGCGCGAACCCGAACGGTCAAGAGTGTGAATGCCATAAGATATTGGCTTCCAAACGGCCTTTTTAATGTCTTTCCTCTCACGCGCCACTTTTCGGGTTTGTTTCGATCCAGATCAGTCGCGATATATCGATTGCTCTGCCATTTAATCCTACGGAAAAGGACCGATGAACAGGGTATTCGCAACGAACACCTTAATAATCGATTCTTAACCATAGTTTCAAATGGGGGAATATCGATAATCGATCACTCACGTCCCGCCATTGATCCAGATACTAAACATTAACCTGAATGTTGGTTAATTCTAGTCCTATTGTTTTGAGAGCCATTGCTCTCGATCTTTACAGGGCGGTTAACGATTTTAATTGCTGCGTTTGATCGAGATGAACTTTTGAGAGGGGGAAGAAATAATTGTCCGAACCAGGAAGATCGGGTATTAATGAATCGGTCAAACGGGTGCTTTTAATTGTTTCCTCATTTAAGCGCCTGACAGAAAAAACAGGAATAGATATTTCAATTTTCACTGTATCAGTTTTTGTGTTCTTTGAGTCAAATGAACGCATAAAAAGCAAAAGGAAATATATCAATTCCGGCATGAGCCCTGTAATCCGTAAGAATACATACATAACAGGGTTCATGTCGTAATGGATAAGGGTCGTCTTCATTTAAATATGTCCAAATAATACAAAATCAATACATTCCAGGCATTCCACACCTAGGTTGTTTTATAGTTATTTAATTTTATTTCGGTATAAAGATCCTTAGACAGAACACCCGGAAATCCATTAGACCTTTCCTGATATTCGCGCAAAAGAAGTTAGGGCCCAAGAGAGCAGCCAAGCCATGATTTTCAAGTTGGGCGTATTTAAATCAAAAGGAACAATTGCCATTATGACATGGGCCCTGTCATGTATATATCCTTCTAAGTCCCAGGGCCCAGGTCCAAATAGAGATACTTCCTTTTGATTTAAAAATGTCCAATTAGCCGTTGTTTTTACATCAATCATGGATTCCTTAAATGCGAATTCCTATGACTTTTCTTACACTTTCGGTCAGTTTTGACGTATGAAATCTTTGGTCACCTTCTAGTTCAATTTTTGAATCAACCATTTCACTTCTGATTGCTGCTAGCTCAGTCAGATTTCTTCTCTGTAAATCTCAGGGTTGGCAAAGACGCTGTTTCGTATATTCCTTGTGGAAAAGTTTATAATAATTTTGGGCCCTACTCTCCCATTTTAGGCACTCTTCTTTTCGTTGCTCCGTCAAAATGCGTCGTTTCCCGGATGAAGGACCGTAACTTTATTCCAAGGTTGCAAAATTCTCCCAAAATATCCCATTTTTCCCACGAATGTACCCGTTTAATTTTTCCCAAAATTCCTCTGGTTTTCGCAAGAGATCAGGAGAAGAATCAGTGAAATTTTAAGCTAAACGCTCAATTTGCGATGAAAAATTTGGCAACATTAAAATGCAGTTACATTCTTTCATGCACTGAAAAAAAAAACTCCGGCCGTGGGAGCCGCAATAACGGGCTATGTAGACATACCGTCCGGAACGGACGGTATGTCTATATAGCCCGTAATTGCGGCTCCCACGGCCATAGTTTTTTTTTTTCAGTGGCACGAATGTACCCGTTT
Source organism: Bemisia tabaci (assembly GCF_001854935.1). Taxonomy (NCBI): domain Eukaryota; kingdom Metazoa; phylum Arthropoda; class Insecta; order Hemiptera; family Aleyrodidae; genus Bemisia; species Bemisia tabaci. The sequence continues at coordinate 8,081,102 of NW_017547098.1, forward strand.
GATTTTTCCCAAAATTTTCCTGGTTCTTGCAAGAGATCAGGAGAAAATCAGTGAAATTTTAAGCTAAACGTTCAATTTGCGATGGAAAATTTGGCAAAATTAAAATGCAGTTACGTCCTTTCATGAGGGGAACGACGAATTTGCCTCCAGCACGCAAACATTTCTATAATGAGAATTCTCTGAAAGGCCGTCCAGGGTTAAGGATAAAACATGGGTTCTGGCTGAAATCGGATCGGATCGAATCCGCGGAGCCGGTCGGCGGACTTTGAAAAAAAAGGCGGAGAAGATGGTGGCCACCTTTTTTAAGGCAAGGCCGCGTCGCGATGCCCGATCGCGTTACCTTTCTCCGACCGGGAGTCGAGTCGGCGCGGAGCCGGGAGCTCGGAGGTGAGTACGTCCGATTTGAGACTATAATGGGCACGGGCCGACGGGCGGGCGCGGATACGGCGGCTGCCGATGCCCAAGAAAATAGAAACGAGAGGACGTTCCGGTATGCAACCGTCCAACCTGCTGTAAGCCAATCTTCCTTCAAGCCTCCTGCTTCCGCACAGTAGATCTAGAGTCCCTTTATACTGAGAGTCAAGACAATTTGAATCCATTGCTGATTGGTTCCCGTATTTTAGGCCTCCACAGTGTCACAAACGGGAATAAAGATTACATTTTCACCAATTGCAAAGATTATAATCTGCGGACCGATTATCGAAACTGATAGATAAAGCGATAGACAAAGACGACAAAAGGGATTTGGAGGGATCCTATTGGTGGAAACGGGTTGTTGCAATGGTCAAAGGAGGTCGGAAATCGACTAAGTAACGGCAACCCACGAGAAACCCGACAGTTAGTCTATCATTTTCCCCCTTAGTCGATGAGAACCACCCATTTCAACCAATAGAATTGCTTTATACCCCCTATGTCATCTTTGTCTATCGCTTTGTCTATCAGTTTCAATAATCGCCCCGCTGGAATGGACCAGGGAATTACGGGGTCGGCAAGGAACAAACGGAATGAGAGGAGGAACGGAGAAAGGCATTTGAGAATTGGCCGATCAAAGATTACGAAAAACGTTCAATTTCTGTAATCTTTATTCCCGTTTGTGACATCCATGAGCCGAATTGTCTTGACTCTCAGTATAAAGGGACTCTAAGTAGATCCACATCGCATTCCGACCAGAGACAGGGAATGCTTAGTCTGTCCGAAAGTGAATGCATACGTTTTTAGAATCGAACTTTGGGATCGAAGTAAGACATTTTCCCGAAAAATAGCCTCTATGTTATTCGAGGTGGGGGCCAAAAAACCGTTGGTGACACACGGAGAAAAAAACCTCGTGCGTGGGACCCGAAGTTTAGGTCATATGGATCTCTGAAGTTTTTGGATTGAGCATCTGATCACTTTAGGTCCAGCTGCTGAGGTTCGGATCACACATCTGAAACTTCAGTTCTTACATCTGTAATACTTCAGATGTGAGGACCGAAGTTTTTCGGATGTGAAAAGCGAAGTACTTCAGATGTAATAACTGAAGTTTCAGATGTGTGATCCAAACCTCAGCAGCTGGACCTAAAGTGTTCAGATGCTCAATCTGAAAACTTCAGAGATCCATATGACCTAAACTTCGGGTCCCACGCACGAAGTTTTTTTCTCCGTGCAACAGTTATAAATGAAAAATGGCCAAGTTAGGTCCTTTTGCACGCTGAACGAATTTCTGACCGCAAAAAACCGAAGTCAAATTGAAACGGAGGTTTTGGAGTAGGATTGCGCTAGAAGTTGCGTTAGTCACAGAGTGGCGTTTTGATGATTTATGCTTGTTAAATTAGTAAGACCTGATAGGATCCATCCAAACGCCCACTTTCTACGTCCAATATCAAAAGAGATATCACCCCTCAAACAACACTTGTTCGACACCATCCACACGGCAGTGCGAGTGCATACTGTGGATTCATCCAGGGAGGTGGACCAAAGGAGCTATATCCATTCTGCCATAAGCCCTGAAATGGACCACTAGACAAGGTGCGAATTTAAGCAATCTGATACATGTTTCTTAACCAGAATTTCACGTAGAACACGATTAACACAACGAATATTACTGAAACGAACTCCTAACGAAGATATTAACGTTTTTACTTCACATTGGTTACGAGGAATTTAAACTGCACGCTCACAAGAAACTCAAAGCTCTACGTGAGTCAAACCGTGCACTACAACGGTTTCAGCAATCTTCTCAATCGAGCAATGTTCATTTCCCACCATTTGTTGTTCAAACTATAAGCAATTTGCTATAGCTGAGCCAAAGCGTCAAAATTGAGGTTGCCGGATTTTAATATCTGTCATGATAACGTTTAGCGCGCGATGTGAATTACTTAGAGCGTTGAGTTTTCATGAGCGGGTGGTTTGAATTTACGCATCAAGAATCATTAAATATCTTCGTAAGGAGTTAATTTCGGTAATTTCCGTTGTGCGCGCCGTGTTTTACGTAAAATTTTGTTTAAGAAACATGTAGCAGAATGCTGAAATTCGTACCCTGTCTAGTGGTCTATTCTTAGGATTAAACGAGTAACAGGGTTCCTGTCACAACGGACATAGTTCCTTTGAATTTAAATACGTCTGATTAGTGATGCACACATTTGCGTCGGTCGCACGCAACTTAAAACACGGATGAAACCAAGGTTGGCAAAACCATCATATGCACTACTGGGGTGGATGACGTCACACGTCGTATTTTTCGAGGAACGGCATCTCCGTTGACACTGGACGTCGAAACTTTGCGTTCGGACAGATGTCATTATTTTTCGCTGATCTGTAATTTGAGAACATCAAAACACGATTATGTCACTGTAGCGCAACTGACCCATTAGTTTAGCAGACCAGACACAATTTCTTAATTCCTATGCGTATGCCGTGGAGACTACACGTGCATTGTAGTGAATCTCTGAGATTTTCATTGGATTTTTTAAAATTTAATTTTTACAACATGCTCTGAATTAATTTTCGAATAACTGCAAGCTTAAGCCATGGTTGGTAAAATTCTTTGATCGATTAGCACAGCATAAAATTCCCGCACTGGGGAAAAAAACTTATTGGATCTAGAGTCCAGACTCTTATAAAAACATCGACAAGAAAAAATACTCTTGATTCAATCGGATTTTTGCTTAAATCAAGAACCAAGCCTCTTAATTCGAGCGGATTTTCTTTTGATTTAAGCAAAATTCTGATTGAATCAAGAGTATTTTTTCTTGCCAATGTTTTCAAGAGTCTGGACTCTAGATCCAATGTGTTTTTTTTTTTTCCAGTGCACAATTTTGAAACAAAACCGCAGGTTCTTAGCTTGACGAGAAATTATCAAAAGGTTGCCTAAACATAATGTGCGAAAACCGCCTACAATAAACGCATGACCATTCCGCTATTTAAAGCGCTGCACGATTGCTCATCGAATATTCCTGACAGGTAGCCACACAGATATTCCTGTAAAGTGAAACATCATCATTAAACCGCCTGGAGAGAATACATGTCATCCTTTGCTAATCAAGTTTAAAATTTAATCACTGCTTTTTCAAAATCCTGCTTCAGGCCGAAATCAGTCATACACACACACAAAGCTGTGTAGACCTGCTGCTGGAACCAAAAGGTTATTGTGTCAACTCAAAATCGCTAAAATTAGCCGAACGAGGTCATTCAGCCTATCCATGTTCGTTAAGTGACCAATTAAGAAGACAAATCACTTTTTCATCCCACGGGTTATAGCTTAAGCGCGAGTCAGGATAATGAGTGCATTTAACTATATCCAGACATTGAAGGCACTGTTCTCCTTCGAAAGCGATTCGACCGTTTAGCAATTCTGACATGGTAAGGAAATCTTACACCTTTTGAAGTAAAATTACCTTCCAAATATCCTTTACTAATTTCTTGGTGGAACATTTTTTTTTTGGATCCAACATTTCCTATGCAGTCACAATGTTCGTGTCAAATGGACAGAGTTTAACAGAAATGAACCAACCCACTTAAAGTTGAAACTGAGGAAAAGAGGTTTGAAGTTTTATGTCTTCATAAGGCTCAATGTAGAAAATAAACTTTAACCCTTCTCAACACACACTAATTGTTTATTCTCGACTTTGAGTTTTTGGCAGGGGAGTATATAGGACTAGTAGAACTCAAAAATATTCCTATATCAATTTTTTCGAAAATGTGGGTTGGTTCCTTTCTGATGAACTTGGTCCAAATAGTGTACTAAACGGATAAACGTTGGTTGTTTTTTTAGATACAATGGTCAACACGTCACTCAACAGCCAACGGAAAAGTGTTGCGACGTTGAGCTCCGAAAATTAAAGCTTCTACATATCGCTAAGAGGCCAAGAAAGGGTCTTTGTTAGTCTCAGGTGCTTTCAAACATTGATTAAGGCTACAAGGTTTCCCGCGGCTTAAACTTGTCGGAAGATTTGGCAACTGTCTTGAAAATTTTCTTTCGTGCAATGAACTTAGGTGTAGTTTTCTGATACACTTTATTGAACAAAATGCTGGAAAACCAGTTTTCCGGTGGAGTCCACCTGCGCAGAGTTAACATCTTTTCGATAAAATGTTCTCTCATGAACACGGTTCAATGTACGATTACGTTTCATACTTTCCATATCGACGGTGAAACTACCAAACCACGTATCTCGTTTGCGGTGTTTAAAAATCTACACTCACATTTTATTTTTTTGAAGGAGATCAAATCAATATCATTCCTTCAAATTTTCACAGAATTTTCTCCGCACAAAGAGGAAAAATCACAGAAATTTTCAAGACTGGTCGTTAAGTAGTTTTTCATTTAAAAAATAAAGTATGACAGGAAGTCTGCGACGTCGCAAACCGAGATACGTGGTTTGGTAGTTTCACCGTCGATATGCTGGATCTGTAACTTTAATTTCAGTGTTTCTGAATAGCAAAATAGCTTCCTAGTGTAAAGTCTATAAATTCATTTTCTGTGCTCACTAATGACCATCCTCTTTTCTACAGCAAAAGTACCCATGCAGAGATTGAGCTGAATAGAGTACAATAGTGTTTCTATCGTGAGACCTGCTCAAAAATTTTTATCTTAGATTTGACGTTGTGCACCTTTACAGACTGCTTTAGTGGCTACCTAATTCTAAAACATCGGAATGTATCATGTTTGATGAATTATCAATTAGTTAAATATACTTTACGGTATTTTTGAAGCTGAAGAGTTAGTCTTAAACATCACTAGTTACGTTAATGACTTCATCACGATATATTATGATGAGGATCAGTTTGTTGCATTAAAAATCCTCTATTTTTGCGAAATTCAACCATTAGACAGAGTAAGAATTATATCATCTGCAGGCATGTTTCTACATTAAGAGTCCACGCAAAATACTTTCGTTGTATTGACAATTTCCAAAAGCAGTTTGTAAATAAGAGATTATAGCGTTATTATTTGCATAATAATTGGCCAGTTCAAAATTCCTCCTCGCGGAAAGAACTGAAACCAACGTAGATCAAATTGGCCGTTAAAATTAAACTCGGGCTTCGTAAAAATTTCCATCTTTCTCTGGTGCAGAGGACTTAGAATCTTGTCAAAAAAAAAAAAAAAAAAAAAATAACACAGGCAGAGAAATACTAATTCATTGCAAAGCTCGCGAAATTAATTCAATACGTACACTATTTTGATTACATTTTGCAATAAGGAACCACTATCTCTGGCTCGCCCATAAAAGCACATATCTGCATACGGAAACTAATGACATGCATGTCGTCTCTAAAATGTGCCAGAAATTGCGGTTCCTTTTTGCAAAATGTGATTCATTTGATCAAGTAGACTCCCGTTTCTTGACAAAGGTGAACTCGAGAAAATCTGATTTCCTTCCAGAACTTATTTGCTCATTACTTTGTTTTGGTATTGTTAATGAAATGGTTAAAAGTTGGCGAGTTTAAAGCACGAAGCTTGTCCAATATCCGACGCGATGGGCCCCACTGAGCGCGGTCGAGCTCGAAACCGGTTGCATAATCTTCCGCTCGCGTGTTTGTCTACGTATTTTCCTCGAGTAAACTTTTAACTTCATCTGATCTTACAAGTTACGCCAGTCTCTTACTCTCTAGACTTTAGCGCCGGATCGTGTCCGAGTATCTGAAAGCGAATCCACCTGACAGTTTCGAGCCCATTTTCATTTTTATTAAGATTAACATCGCGCAGAGTACACTGCAGAAAACACATCAGCCGTCGTGTTCTTTGCATTCATTCACGGGCCTCAAAAATGTAAAATAACTGAGCATATCGTGGGCTTTCCATGCTCCCGTTAAGTTTGGTACTTTTTTACAGAATATTTCCGGGTGTGACCGATCTGGATCTTCTCAGGCAATTTTTTCGAAAAGACATAAGATAACAACGAAATATTTCTAATAATAATTATCATCAATCGTCGCTTAAAAAGAACACAAAAAAAAAAAAAACAAAGAAAAAAAAACAAAGAAAGTAGCAAAGGAAAAGAAGAAAATTAAGATGGGAAACAAGAGACTTTTAAATCGAGATTTAAGATAATTTGGTTTCATCTTCGATGTATTTCTTTTTTAATGTATGCACACCCCTTTGAACAAGATTCATGCTGGACTTGATAAAAATAGCGTATCGACGACCTAACCTTGAAATCGTCTGTTACAGTTTGCAACGCCGTAGACTGTTCATCTTAATGTAGTTTTCAATCAGGAAACTAATCAACATATTTTTTTCAAAAATTTTCCTGGTTTTCGTTCTCTTTAAAATAAACTATTGTAAAACTTTCAACAAAATTTAGGTTTTTTTCTTTCTGGATGAATGAAATAGGAGATTTTTTCAAGGTTTGATTAAAATGTTTCCTGGCAAATTTTTGTGTTTTTTTGAACCCAGATTCAAAAGATCACAGAGAACTTCAACTAAAATTATTGTTTATTTTTAGTTTAAAAATATAAAACACTAACGGAGACTTACAAACTCACATTTTTACGGTTTTACTCACGTATTTTTTGACCTCAGCCATCGATATTGTGCAAACTCTACGTAGAGAAATTTCGATGAAATTCGAGGGAGTGTATCGACAATGTTTCGCAAGATCTGTAATTTCTGTTAATTTGTATCTATGCTTGCGCATTTATGTCTTCAATTTAGATTTTTGAGTAGAGATAGGTAACTCCGTGACGCCAACCGCAAATTTTTTAGCGTTACCAAACACGGCGATACGAGAGAGGAGTGAAACGATGGCACCGCAACGTATCCCGTGGATTGGCTCACCGAATTCCCTGCAATTGCGAATGATAACAGTCTTTCCCAATCGCGGAGAAACGAAAACCTGCAGCTCGAATGGCGAGATGATCCTTGATCCTGTTTCTCATGTGGTCTCGCATTCGCGTCGTTTGTCTACAATAGCATTAAGATCTATTTCAAAGTAGCAGAGGTATTTGCTGAGTAAGTTTAAACATATCGATAGCCAAATTTTAATAGTACATACCTCCGCGCCATAGCAGCATTTACTAATTTTATGTTACATTTTATTTTCATAGAAAAAAGAAAAAAATATCCTTTAAACTTCCTTTGAATATTTTTGGATGAGTAAAAAATATTTCAAGGAAACTGATTTAGTTTTTTTTATAGACAAATTTAGTAAGAGCAGCTGTCTGCGACGTCGCATTCGGAGATAAGCGTTTTTCGACTTAAGTCGTCGATGAACAAAATAACTAATGAAATATTGAAGACGAATTAAGCTGCAAGTCTAGAGTGACTGAATGCATTCTAAAAGTTTTATTGGTGAGTATTTCAAGTGGTGTTTTTTTATTTCAACTGCAGTCTCGAAGAGTCTAGTCGTCATGAAAACACTCTAAGCGTTCAAAAAGTGCTTTATCACACAAAGATAAATTTTAAATGTATCAACGACAATTTTCTTTTTGCAGCGGAATTTTTCCGGTTGCCACGATTGTGTAAATGTCAAAGTGCTTTTTTGTCACTATTAAAGTTTTACTCGGAGTGATAGTCCGTATATAACCTTAATATATTCTCCTCGCGCAAATATTCGCCGTATTTGTCGAAATCAGTCTAATCTTGTGCAGTAAAATTCCTGTTACAAACGACCATGTTGGTGAGTGAAACATGGTGTCATTTGGACGATAGCATGATATCAACATTGTATCCAGTGATTCTGAATTGGTCCAGTTGCCTAAAATGGACCAGCATGGTATCAACGTGGAGTAATGTTCACACTGAGTTGGTACCATGCTGTGTCGATACCATGTTAATGTCAACATGGCATCATGCTTTACTCACCAACATAGTCATTTTTACCATGAATTATGTTTGCAACAATCATATTTTGAGACACACTGCAACTGTTCTCTGGGATCGAAGCCTCGCCGTTTTTTCTACTCATGCGTTAAAGTCTCCTCGTTGAGGTCAACATGGTACCATGTTTCACTCATGAACATAATCTTCTTTAGCCGGGCAACAAATGAGGCAAGTTTGAGGTTCCCTAACGGTTTTAAAATCGAAAAATTATTGAGCAAAGTATGGCATTATGGCGTTTTTTCTACTATGCGTCAAAGCCACTATGGTGCCATCATAGTTTTGACATTACGAATCGGATCGTTCTCATCTGGGACGGAGCTATGCATAGTTAAATGGATGAAATGGGTAGAAATGACCCTAAAACTTTAAGCTTATTGCCCAAAAGCAGGTCATTGTTCTTTGAATAAAAACGCTTATCCCATCTCGATATCAATAATGTCTCGCAAATACTCTTCTCCTTTCCACTCACGGTATGGTCAGTACTTCGTGAACAGTTAACAAAGATGCTCCAAGCCAGATTTGGCTCTGCGGTCTAAAACAAGGGGGGGGGGGGCGTTGTGCAATGGCTCTCCTCCAGGGGACTTGACCTTTAAACCCAACTTTAAGCCGACGGTCGGCGCTGCGCTCCCAGGCACAGGAAGTAAACGGGCGAGTTAATATCCGATTACGGCATCTTCCTTCCGCATATAGAGACGTGTCACACTTCCAACCGCCGGCGCCGGCCCTCGAAAACAACCAAATGGAACGGTTCCATTCGAGTCTCGAAATAATTTAATTTGTGGTAGAAGGGCGCAAGTCCACAAAACCGAATTTTACAGAACAGGCATCGAACTGATTTTCTCGTCAAGCAGGATGACCGAAATTTTCTGGACCGTCCAAAAGATGGGTTGACATTCGTTTGAAAATTTTGAAATAATTTTTTCAGGAGATAACTTTTAGTACGATTCTTTTACACTGGAAAAAAACACGTTGGATCTAAAGTCCAGACTCTTAAAAACATCGACGAGAAAAAAGTACACTTGATTCAATCAGAATCTAGCTTAAATCAAGAACCAAGACTCTTAATTTGAGCGGATTTCCTTTCGATTTAAGCTTAAATCTGATTGAATCAAGAGTATTTTTTCTTGTCAATGTTTTCAAGAGTCTGGACTCTTGATCCAATGTGTTTTTTCCAGTGTGGGCCAATTGGACTACTTTTTGCAATAATGAAAGAAGATATCTGGCTCATCCATATAATCAACTATCTGCATGGAAAAACGGATGGTATAGATGTTGTTTCTAAAACGAATCATAAGCGGTGGCTCCTTATTGCAAAATTAAGTTCAATTTGAAATTTCGGACCTACGCCTTTCTTCCTGGAATCGGCTCAGAAGAGTTACGCCGGTTAAGGTGAATCTATAGCAGGGGTAGGCTAATATGGACTGATCGAACAAAGTTTCCTAAGGCATGAGTTTCATTTTAAGATTTTGGCGAAAACTGATTCTTTGTCTAGAGACTTGTCTGACTTTAACTCAAGTGGACTTCGGTTTGGCGATTGAAGAGCATAATTTCGTAAGCAGTGAACATTTGGTCAGGAAAATTGTTATCACTGGTTTTTAACCCTGCTCAGGAATTCATTGGTGCTGAGAAAGATGGCAATTAAAAAGACTTTTGTCAATGGCTGAATTCATCTCGACTCTTTTGATCTTAGTTGAAGATCTTTGTTTACTTTTTCTTTTGAACGACGGCTCATGCCATGACCTTTTTATTCTAGAAATACATAGATATACTGAAAGCATTATATTTAATTTTCAGCTCAAAAACTCAATTTTGAGATGAATTCTTCACTTCATCAATATTCATGTTATTTGTTATTCATTACCAGAAAAGAGTGTAAGGGTCACCCCTAATCGCCTTTTTCAACATATTCGACTTTTTCGATGAGGCACTTACTTGTTAAGCTGATATCTCACTCGAAAAAATGCAATTATGCTCGTGTACCTTTTTCAGTGCTCTCATTAGGAATATCAGCTGCTTATCTAGTGACAGAGAACGTGCATCTCTTTCCCGAGGTGTTTTTATGCAAAAGATCCCATTTATTTATTTTTTATTTTATTTATTTTTTTTTTTTTTTTTTGGGCAAAATAAAAATTCTGAATCTTTATTTTTTTCCAAAATACATGTAAGTCACTCTCATAGCGCACACTGGCGCTCTGCGACACCCTAACTCCTTATGCGACTATCTTTCCACTGTATCGACGCCTTGGACATTCCCTCAGGGAACATCCCTGTTGCCGTCTTGCAGGGGGTGGTATCCAATCCAAAAGTCGTCTCGGGAACTTCTCCTCCGACATTCTTCGGACCTGCCAATGCCATTTTCCCTACTTTTGACAAAAAATAACTAATTTGTCAACTATGTGTAAATTTTACATACATTTTTTTTAAAAAAAAATATGCAATAATACCCTAGCAGTAAAATTAACGAGCTCTGCTTCTGTGAACCCTTCAAATAATTCAAACAAATATTATTTAAAAAAAAAGGTGGCGTACCTGATGCAATCGTACTGTCGATGTAATCCACTCGTTCCCACTTAATACATCCTTAGGTCACTTTGATGCACAGCAATAAACAAATACCACTGAATCGACCCGGAAACCAGGGGAAAACTCGGCACGACCGGACCCCTAGGTGACACACGAAAACCAGAAAAAAATCACCGCACTGAAAAAAGAAGGGAAAAAAGCGTCACCGGCGGCCGTTGGACATTTGGACGTTGACTCCGGGGGTGGACGGCGTGGGTGCCTCTCGGGGGTGGAGCGGGGCGTTGGGGAAGAGAGGGTGCTGCGGGTGCGGGGAGTCAGAACACGAGGACGGAGGCTGTGGCGAGCGCGGGGACGTGGACAGAGGCGCGGAACTGAGTGGCGGGAGCGTAGCGCATTATTCTGTTACGAGCACTTTCACTGGTCGCAGACTGACTGACTGGTCGCGGACTCGCGCGGCGCGGAGCGGCGGCGCTGAAACCGAAAGTTACTCCGAGTGGAGCGTGAGCAGCCGCGGCCTCTCCCACCAGAGACCGAACTTGCCGCCCGATGCCCCGGTCCTCGCCAGCGGTGCGAGCGGTGCTTGGTGCTCCACCGTTGCCAACTGGAGCCCGAGACCCGCAACATCCATCAATGGTGATGGGCTCGGGACGTTGCACCAACTGCGATGCATCCAGCCAGACGTTAGGCTAGGTTAGATTAGATTAGTTTAGGTTAGATTAGGTTAGGTTAGATCAGGTTAGGTTAGATCAGGTTAGGTTAGATCAGGTTAGGTTAGAGCAGGTTAGGTTAGATCAGGTTAGGTTAGAGCAGGTTAGGTTAGATCAGGTTAGGTTAGATTAGATTAGGTTAGATTAGGTTGGGTTAGGTTAAGTGGGTTAGGTTGAGTGTCGGTGAGGTTAGGTAGGTTAGCTTGAGTATCGGTTAGGTTAGGTAGGTTAGATAAGGGTAGATGCATCGCAAGGGGATGCGAAATCTCGCACACCATGAAGATCCGCCCTCTGATTGTAAGATGGTCCAAGGGTATAGGACTGAAACCTTGATTCTTTCCGTTTCTGTTTCTACTTCGTTTTTTCCTTCTTTTTACTCTTCGTCGTCTTCTTTTTCTCCACCTCCCTCTCTATCATTGTACTCCCCTTCTTTTTCGTCCTCAAACTTTACCTTCATGATAAAACGGGCCTGTGGGAATTCTTTGGGAATCGGTCCATGTTCCAATGGGGACAGACAATCAAGAATCAAGGTCCTTCCGAGTTCTGGAACTGGGCCCTGAGGGTTCTTTTTGAGTCTCTCTGGCTGCCTCGTGAGTTCCCGTTTGTCACTTCGTTCTTGCCTGAGGGACCCAAAGGTTCCCCATCCAATGGTTCTTCCCGAAAGACGGAAAATGTAGGATTTTATGACGCGCGTTTCGCCTTCATTTTTCTAAGTAGGCAAAATAGCCTCCTTCGTGGTCGAATAGTGGTATCACACACAGTGCAAACATGCGTTGAATGTGCGTGGAGCTATGGTAATCCTCCTATCGCGCATACGCAAGGGAGTGCAGCCGGGCGACCGAAACTCGTTTCGCCTTCACTTTTCGAAGTAGGCAAAACGGCCTCCCATGTGTTCGAATAGTGGTATCATTCACAGTGCAAATAAGCGTTAAATGTACTTGGAGCTATGGTAATCCTCCCATCGTGCATACGTAAGTGCAGACAGGTGTCCGAAACTCGTTTCGCCCTCATTTTTCGAAGTAGGCAAAACGGCCTCCCACGTGTTCGAATAGTGGTATCATTCACAGAGCAAACATGCCTTACTTTGTATGCCTAGACAGGTAAACATAAATTAAATTTGACTAATTCTCTGCGACACATCCAACAAGGAGGAAGCTGGCTCTGAGGGCAGTTGCCCAAGAGAAGATATCGAGTCCCCGAAAGTGGAAGATTCTTCTGTACCTGAGCTTTATTGGGAAGGGCTGCTGAGGCGGCAAGTTGTTGGGAGGAGGTCTATAAACCCTCTAAACAGGAGCGCATTTCAAATTCTGGGGGAGGGTAAATGAACCCCATTTCCTCTCCAATCTGCGTCTTAATTTACTTATGAAAGTAATTGTAACGGGCGAAGCTTGTGGCCCTTACAGCCAACCACTTTTATTATATTTTGATTAGAGTTTAGGTTTATAACGTTATTCTTACAATCTTCTAATGGTTTTTTCATACGACTTGGCAGCGCAGCCCAATGCGAATCACTCAACGATCGACAGTGGCTGTCGTGGTTCACAGTTCACATTCCAGTTGGCAAGGCCTGACTCTGTTTCGAAAAAACCCGCCTGGCCATCGCACGGTGGGTGTCTAATCGATTCTATTCGTTTATCATCAATAACGTTTAGACGAAAATGTCAGCATGAGGATTGTATCAGAGCCCAGTCTTGTTAAGGAGTAACAGCCTGAAACGAAGGGAATATCAGTCTTGAAGCACTGAAATTGCAACACCGGCGTATTTTTGTTCTGATTTTTATTTTATGCCATCGAATTTTGAATTTTAACCACTGTGCGTTGCCGTGTTTTTGTGTCACGTCCATCAATGGATCGATTCGTGTCTCAATCGGATCTCAGTTTTTCGTTCGGAGAAAAGCGCAGGAAAAATGTAAGCGGAAATCATCATGGCCGTGAACGACAAATCAACGGCTGACTCTACTCAGCGATGGTTGATGCAATCGGGGGATTCAATTATTTAACACATCAGGAATACCTGGATCGTCGTCACACCTCAAATGGAAATCAGGGATCTAAATTTTTTGGCGTGACATTCCCCAACCGAATGGCAATGGTGGAATCATTTGCTCTAGGGACTCAAAAAATTTGGCTTGCCAAACAACACTTATCTTAAATTTTTGATCGATGTTTAACCACATGTTGATCAGTGTGCCATAAGGATTTTTATAATCAACGATCGACTGTCAAAAAATTTGAAATGCCACACAAAAGCAGATGTTAATATTTACTCAGAAATTATTTTGTTTAATTTCGGAAGACGAAAATTTCATCAAAACGCTTGTGCATGGTATCTAGTTTTATCTGGGTGAATTCCACGCTTTACAACGCGACTTCGCGAGTTTCTATCACTACCATGTTACGGAAAAGAGGAGTGAGTAAATTCCGGGATGAGCCTAGAGACACAAAAGCATGTACTAACCGTGGCTCATATAGAAATGCAAAATAATATAATAATATTCTATAATATTATAATATAATAATATTTTATATATATAATAATATTATATAATATTATAATATATATTAATATTCTCGTCCATCATCTGGCAGATCCATCGTCCATAGCAAACACGCGGTATCTCCATTTCAGATTTGGCAGATTCTTCTCAGAAAAACTGTTCCACTTCAAGGAAAGCTGCGAACATACATCCTTTACACTCTTAAAATAACTGTGGTGTACCATTTGAAAATTAAAATGAAAGTATGAAACATGGTGGTGGCTAGGTTTTCTTGAAACGGAGTATGTTGTCTGAAAAATATTTTCAAAATTTGGAATGGAGTTACGGCGTTCTTGCAATGGACAGCAGAGATTTGTTACCATGCGATCTTGATGTGACATCTTTACTCTCAAGGCTTTGTATATATTTTTCCGTAGCTTCCCCGCACTCTTTGCAGACGTTAATTGCGATGAATGAAACGCAAGTAACAAAAACCAGCATGATCGAACAATTAATCGCAGTGTCATTAATTGACGAAGATCGCAGGCTCAGATAGTTTAACCTTTCGGTGGGAATCTCTCGAGGAAGTGCAAGAGCTATGAGTTCAGCATGCGTCTGGCTTTTCTCTCGGCTGCCATACCTCAATGGTAATTGATTATACCGCGCCGTAAAACGTTCATGACTCCTGGAGGATTTCGTTTCAGCCCGTATTTGACCTTGACCCAGTCGTTAAAGCCCTTCCCCTACCATTTTTAATGACGGCGACCATTCCCGACGGGAAACATTTATGCGCGCAGGCGCAGACGATATTAAACTCGCTCGAATCTTTTGTTTTTCCCATTTTATTTGTTTTTAGGGAGCCGTTATACTGCCGAGTTAAGGAAAAACGCCGTTTAAAAATTTAAGAGTTGCCAAATTTCCTTCGATTAAATGTTTATTTATGAGGAAAGTTTTTAATATTTTGCCTCGAAATTTTCAGAAAATTTAGGTGACGTTGTGAACAAAATTTACTCTAAAACTGGAAGAAAAATATTCATAAGATTACCAAGAAATCGATATTTTATCAAAGAAAATTTGGCAACGCCTGAAGGCTCATACGGTGTTTTTCCTCGGCACGGCAGTGTAGACTTTCCAGTAACCCATGAAAGAATAGCGCGTTAACGGTAGAAAAGTTTTTACATCCTTTTCAGAGAACTGTTTCTCGCATTGTCACGTCATGATACTCAACGGAAGCTGTTGATGCTTCCATCGATGGCTATCAGAGTGTGGTCACGGTGATCATCGGTTCTTCTAGGGTAATATATCGATGGCTAAAACGCGACACCACGTATCTCCATTGCGTTGTTCCAAAATCGCCGCTCTTAGTTCAGTTCTTCGAAGAGGAAAAAGTTAGATTCATAGCTTGAAGTTTACACAGAATATATTCTACCGACAGAGAAGAAAAACCAAGGAAGCTTCCAAGAATTTACGTTGATTATTTTTCAGAAGAAAAAAAAAAGTATGACTGGAAGTCTACAGCGTCACAAATGTAGATACGTGATCTTGCTCTTTAGCCATCGACACCTCTCTTGTTCAAATTTAGGAAAATTCAGAGAACTTTTAGTGGTATGAAACACCGCTGGCATGGTGTCGTATCCACAAAATAGCCCATTCCTTCTGTGGATTAAAAGAGGCATTTTTTTTTCATGGTGAAAATGAAACATTTTTATTACGTCTCGATTTTAAATTAATGATAAAGGTCAGCAGAGAGTAATTTACCTACTTTAAAAATTAAAACGGAGGTGATGAAGTTGTAAGTTGTATTCTTGCTCAGCTCATGCGAAAGATGAGTGTTAAGCGCAGAGCGATCGAATGATTCAAAGTGAACAGGAGGCTACCAGCTACCCGCTCATGAATACGCCGCGGAAATATTTCCTTCAAAGCTTTGCATATGCAACTTGTCGACAGTCGTGTTTGAATAGTTGCCGCTTGAAATTCAAGCGCCTCTTGAAGGCGCACTTTCCGGCCGGGCCCCATCGATACGATGTGTAATTAGCCACAGATATGGCTCGAGTTAGGGAAAAGGAAGGTACTTTTTGGACAAAAGGGACTTAGGATTTGCTTAGTATCGTATTTGGTTGTCAGAATTTTCATGATGCTTGATCGCGCTAATCAAATAGGAATCTCGCATGATGAGGAATTATGATCTGCGTTGCTCTTCCTCTTGGAATGCTGGCCTTTTAAAAAATGTGTAACTGGCGTTTCTCTGCAAATTTAACTTTACTTCTTAGCGTTGAAAGTTTCTCCCTGTGATTTTATACTTCCATCTCCAGTCAGCAGTAAAGAACCATCTGCCATTAGTTGCAGGAATGTATTATGAGGCAAGGATTTCTAAGAAATGGGACTTTTCTATTTTCAATGATCCAACAGTCCCCATCATTGGAGCCACTTTTTACGTAAATGGTCATGAAAAGTCCCCTTTCCCCATGATATTGCGATGTGGAGTTCTTGCTTTCGAACTTTTCCAATTATTCGTTACCATCAGTTAGCATTCGTGAATGCTGAGAGCTTTTAACTAGATCAAATTTGATAATTCTCAGTTCAAATTTATATACAAACAGAAATTTGATTAACAGTCAAAATCTGATGAAAGAATCAATTAAATTATCGATTAATTATTTGCAGTTAGCACTCGTTAGCATTAAATCAGCATCGTCTGAATGTGCAATTATGCTAAATTTTCCTCTCATTCGTGCGATCCTTGATCCTGTAGGGCCTTATTGAAGGGTTAAGGCCCACGAGTCAGTGTTTTTCAACGGAGTGAGGCCGAGAAGTGTCTCAGGTTTCCTGGTTTGATATCCATCAAACTTAATTGTTTTGTCACGTGGCCTTGCCGGGATAAAATCCGCCAGGGTGTATACGGAGGCCTCTTGAAGATGAGGCTGTCAGCGTGGAATTAAAGGATCAGTCGGGAGCGGCGTAGGAACCCTGACTGGACCACGCGTTGCCACGTTCCGTGTCGAGTTGACCCGGTGAGTTTATCGATGCACAGCAGATACCAGCAACTGAGTGGATTTTCTGCAATGAAATCTTAGGAAAATCACTTCGAGCACATCAAAAAAATCTGAAATTCATTCTAAAATGCATAATTTGCGCTGTATGTGTCCCGAAGTTTCAAATAGAGAGTGGTCAAAAGTCCCTTCCACCCTCTCTAACTTGGTGAAGATTTGAAACTTAGCGGCTCTTTGGCTTTCGAATTAGCCAAACAGTATCTCCCTTCGACCAAAGAACACCCTTTAAGTTTTAAATCTTTACCTCGATTAGGTAAAGAGTCAGAGGGAGTGGAAGGAAGTGAATGACCCTGTATTATGCTGGAATGGGCACCCTTAGTAAGCCCCTGGCAGGAGATATACAAGAAAACCTAATCTAAATGAAAAATCAATCTCGCAAAGTGGGACCTACCAATCTTTTTCAAGAATAATATTTATCAATTTAAATCATTTGAGTCAGCCTTTTCGTCTAACTAAGGATGAACGGCGATAGTAATTGATGCACATAGAACCCATTATTGTTAGTTGGTTCAGCAACACTTTTCACCATAGACGGACCCAGAAACTTCGAACTTTTAAAGCATCTAACATGCAGTTCGAGTCAATTATATGTCATGAAAAATTACGAAATACAAGCTCCCCCTCTCCTTCTTTCCTTCGTTCTTTCATTTTTGCTGTTTCCCCTTTTTCTTCCTCCTTTCCTCGGGCGGACGAGGGAGGTGTACACCTCCTGTGGCCCCCTCCTTGGATCCGCTCATGTTTTTTTAAGCAGGACAGGAAAAAAGGAGAAAAAGTAAAAGAAAATCGGAAATCGAAAGTTGATAACGACGAGGAAAGAGGAAAAGAAGCGTAGGAAGAGAGAGAAAAAGTGGAAGACAAAAAAATGGTTGAAGAAATAGACGAAAAAAAATGATAACTTTTACTGTTCAATACTTCTAGGAAATAATTTTGAAAAACATTCACCTCTTATTGCCCCAAGAAACTATCCTACAAATTGAAAAGCTGGATTTCGACAATTTCAAGGAAAATCTCTTGTATATTCATCACTCTATCTCATCATAGCTTACATTTTCATTTATTTCAAAACCTACCTCTGGATCGAACTAATAACTGATAAACGTCGTTCATCCCCAAGTAGGCAACAATGCGCAAGCAGTGCGCGGAAGTGGTAGCTTGCGTTTATTGTTAGTTATCTGAACGTGTTTATTACCGTAAAAAAGGGGCTTGGTGTTAGCCGATTATTGTTCAAAGTTCAAGGCGTAAAAAGGGAACGACACGTCAAAGCGACTGCAATTGCTCAGTCTCACCGGTCTGAAGACGATTTCAAAGGTCACGGCTTGAACTTGTCTGCTCATGCGATGGGATGGGGTGCGCCAGCGCCTCAAAGCTCCCGAGATCACGGGATGTCTTGTCCCATCTGGCCGGGAAGAATTGCGTTCTTCGTTGTTTTGCAGTTAGAAAAACGTGATATTCAACATTTTAGAATGTTCACTCCTAAATTGTAATTTTTACTAACGTGTGCAGTAGTGCAATTTTTTCGATTTTCAATTGATTGATACACAAACATCAAATAATGGACTACATTTTGTAATTAGGAACTTCAAATTTTGGCTCATCCGTTTAAACACGTGTGTGCGTACGGAGAGTGATGGTACGTACGCTGTTTCTAAACAGAGTCAAAAATTGTAGTTCCTAATTGCAAAATGTGATCCTAGTGTGAAGAGGCGAAAGCGAACTTCGGGTGAAATTGCCCAAACGGTGAAAATGAATTCAATCAAAATGATCTGTGTGAATCGGACTTGCCTGATGCACAGTTCCTTTTGATTTACTTCTTAAGCTTGTAGTTAATTTTAGCATAAATACGTCCATCTATACTGCCGTGCTAAGGAAGAACGCCGTATGAACATTCGAGAGTTGCCGACTTTCCTCGGATACTATGTTTATTTTTGAGGAAAATTATGAATATCTTTCCTTGAAATTTTCAGACGCTCCAGATCAAAACATAAACAAAACTATCCGAGAAATTGGCAAAAAAAACTTTCAAAACTTTTCCTGAAAATTAGTGATTTGTCAGAGGAAATTTGGCAACGCCTGAAGGTTCATACGGCGTTTTTCCTTAGCACGGCAGTATAAGACTCGGCGAAGATCGCGATGAATATCTCGATGAAATTAGTCGAGACTTCGGAATCAATTACAATCGGAAACAAAACGAAAATCCCGGCACAAAAGGAAGTAGAGGAAAGACGGGAAGATCCACCCGCAAGACGTTAATTAATTGAAGAGATCGCTGAATTGATAAATGAGCAGCTGTTCTGTTGCCGATTTGCGCGAAAAATAAATCAAACGTCCTGTACAACTAAATGTGCGCCGCATTCGTTCGTGCAATTCAGCAGATCTGAACTCTGGTTAATGATACGTCGGGGTCTGAAACCTTGGCCACGAAGCTAATCTTGGACCTTCCGTTCGTGTCAGTTGCACATCCGACTGTAGGATTGTATCAAATTGTTTCCAGTGGAATCAGGTGGAGTACCTTAATAGGGGGATTATGAACACTGGAACACTGGAAAAAAAAACACATCGGATCTACAGTTCAGACTCTTAAAACATTGACAAGAAAAAATACTCTCGATTCAATCGGATTTTTGCTTGAATCAAAACGAAATCCGCTTAAATTAAGAGGCTTAGTTCTTGATTTAAGCTAGATTCTGATATAATAAAGAGTACTTTTTCTTGTCGATGTTTTTAAGAGTCTGGACTCTAGATACAATGTGCTTTTTTTCCAGTGAGGACTCTATGATCAGTTTAGTTATTTCAGGGTCATAGTCTCCAGGACCGGAAAAACCGGGATTCATAAGGGAATGAAAAATTTCAGGGAAAAATCAGAGAATCTGTTCCAGAAACAGGGAATTTTTTCTTCTACCGCTTGGATAACGTATCACTTTCCGAATCGAAAATTTGAATGTGTGCAAAAAAATCGGCTGAAATATGCAACAAAAATTTATGTTCATTTCTAGAACTCCTGAGGCTTATTTAGTTATTTTCAAGTAAATTTGGAGAATTCTTCGGTATTTTATTAGAGAATGAGGGCAAAGGAAGTAAAAAGTAATGGTATACACGGAATCACAGAAACAATCAAAGTCGGTTCTAAAGTTAGGCTCACGATCAACCATGTTCAATTTGAGGTTTTAGGAAATACTCCTTGCCTCTTAAGTGTCCTTTAAAGTATTTTAAAGGAACAATTATGTAATGTATGCCTTGGTGCATCTTGGTTTTGTGATTAGTGAATCATCTTTCATGCACTGATAGAAAATAGACATCATCGTACCCTGGTAAAAATTGGCAGTAGAATGTGTGTTCCAAAATACTATAGACCTAAAGCCGGCTGTAAGATTTCCAGTAGCTTCTGTAGCCGGCTGTACAATTTCTTATAGCCTTTTGTAGCCGATGGCGATTAAGCAACAGCCAGACGATTTTATGCTAAACGTTACTAATTACGGATACCAGGACTTAGTTAGTTTTTGGACCACCGCTCTCTTTTTGTGCCGTAGTATCTTAATATTTAATTTGAAAAATAGAATGAAATTGTGAATCAACCACTGTACTAATTGCGAGGGGCGTTGGTTCATTTGAAAGGTGTTGTTCTCAATGCTTCGGGAAAACTATAAATTATTTTCTGGGGTTCGTCCCCGATTTTTAAATCCCTAAAAACTCATAAATTGGATGAGGGGAAGTGGGGATTTTTTGTTTTTTGTTTTTCGGAAAAGTTTTGTTGCTACGCATCTTACTTTACTGTTTGCTGTCTTTTTATCAGCTGTTTTCATTCAACAATCATCATTAAGTGAGGTTACTTCCAACACTCAACTGCCATCAACTTACATTTTTCTTTTCCCGCTTTTTTTTTTTTTTTTTTTTTTTTTTTTTTTACGGTTTTTCATGATTGGTTCCATCTTTTTCCTATTGCCAATTTTTCCTCATTAAGTCAATAACCTCCAAGTTTTTTTGAGCTCGCCCACTCGGGAGAGCTCTTTGCGATCGATTTCTTTTAGCATTGGTAGTGTCCGTGGCGACGAATGGATGGTTCTCGTTGCCGTCGGAGGAACGGCCAAAATCCCATTGATTTCAAGGTCTAAAAGTTGAATTTTCGCGGGTTACAGTTTTCCTCCGTCGAACATTTCCGTTCCCTCATTCAACTGAGGATTAATT
>NW_017547098.1:8103934-8148191 GCF_001854935.1 Bemisia tabaci
AAAAAAAAGCAAAGTATTTAAAAAATAAAAAAAGATCTTCTTTAAAATTAGTTTGAAAACAAATGTAAAACCTAAAAAATAATTTTGTATGAAGATTAAAACAAAATTTTAGTTTAAAGTTTACTAAATAAAATTACAATTTTTGAAAACATTTGTTATATTTATTCTCTCAAAAAAATAATTAGACCCGATTCAAAGACAAAACAGAAAATTAAATGAAAATAAATAAAAAAAAAAAAACATGTGAAAGTGAAAAGTGTACAGGAAAAATAAGGGGCTGCGAAGCAGCCCCATAAGCCCCTAGTCTTGATTTATTTTGGGAGGAAAGCTCCGTACTTTTGAAGGATGCTTGTCATTCTTAATATGTTGGAGCACCTTCAATTTCTTATGATACTGTGCAATACCTCTGGTGTGAAATAGTTGCTTCAGACGCCGTGGCACGCTGGTTGCGGCGAGGCGGGCGGGCAGAGTTCGCGAAACACGCATTGGCGCCTACAAACCTAACAGGGATACTTCACGCATTGCGCAATGCGTGAAGTATCCCTGTTAGGTTTGTAGGCGCCAGTGCGTCGCCGCTCCGCCTTGTGTTAGGCTCTAATATTTAATTTCCTGGAGTCAGCGTTTTTCAACTTATGATTTTGAAATGTTTGCTCACTCTGTATGGACTATTCCCATTTTAATTGATGAAAAAAAAATATGTTTTAAAGGAAAATATAATGTGTATTTTGTAAATATTAAGGTAGTTCCGTATCAAACTTATTAATGATTTCCAAAGCACACGAACTTCTACACAATTTCTTATAACTTCTTATAGCCAATGGCGATAAAGTGTAAAGCCCGGCGATAGGAACCATAGCCCGACTGTATACTTTTTCATAGCTTCGTATAGCCCGGCTATATGATTTGCTCCGCTTTCTACAGTCAGCTATATGATTTTCAATAGCCATCTTTAGTCGGCTATAAGAACTCCTAGGGTGTTTTGAAACGCAGCTCCTATCGCCAATTTTCACCAGGGTATTCAGATTTAGTTAATCCAATAAATTTTAATCGTTGCTGAATCGGAATTTTTTGAGACTAAAGTACTTTACAGCGCTGTGCAGAAGATTTCTATGACACGTTTTAGGAACCTTCAAAATGTCCTCTGTCTATGTTAGTCCATTAAATTATCACAAATCGTCGCTCCTCTGACGCGAGGGCGTATCTCGATTCCGACGTGAGCCATGCTCTCCGTATAACTCAATGCTCTTCGGGGGTCATGTGAGAACTGAGATACGTCTTTACGTCAGAAGAGCGACGTAATATTCGCTGGAAAATCAAGAAGTCATCCAGTATTGTAGAAGATCACTGAACATCTAGCCAAGTAAACTTGGACATCGTATCTCACTAGATCAATCTGTGCATTTGAATGATCAGCAGTAAATACCGTGTGCGTTAACAAATTGTTGGGATCGGTGTGAAGAGGGTATCCGAGTTTAAAGAAGACCGCGTCGAGACATGGCTCTCATTTAATGTGAGTGGAATCAGTTTCACTTTTTAAATCATCGACACACGCACATACTTCTCGAGAATCCCAGAACTCGCATTGTAAAACGTGAACCTCGTAGTGTTGCGATGTTGCCAACATGGCTCAAGAGAAGGCATATATTTTCTATAAAATTAAGGGCTCTGAATGGATTGATTTAGTGTCCACGTCATTCAATACATCGCCATTGAATTGTGCAGCCCTTTTAAGAAGCGCGAGGAAATTATCGATATCGGAACAGCCCATTTACTCTGCGTGGAAATGTAAATCAATGTAATCAAATGTATCGAATATCGAATAACGTAGTCGTTCCTCCTGACGCAAAGGCGTATCTCAATTTCTACGTGAGCCCTGTTTTACATTTGAATCCATGCTTTCAGGGGTTCATGCGGAAATTCAGGTATGTCCTTACGTCAGAGGGGCAACGAGAAAGGGGGGGGGGGCACTTGAAAAGTAAAAAAATGACCACTCAAAATTCCATCGAAAGTCAGCGGCAGATAGAGGTTTTTAAGGCCCTGCATTTAGATCTCTTTTGCGGAATGCACACGGAAAGAAATTAAATGTTGATTCAGCATTTATACTGCTGTTAAAAAGATGTCCGACAAGTTTCAAATGCTGATTTTACATTTTAACAAATGCTAACGTAACTACGCCCACTGCAAAACGTACAAATTAAAATGTTATGTTAGCATTTTTGTATTGTAAAATCAGCATTTGAAACTTGTCGGACATCTTTTGAACAGTATGAATGCTAAATCAACATTTAATTTTTTGCCGTGCACTTTCCAAGAGCAATATACACAACGCAAATCTTTTGAAATAAACCCTCTACCTGCTGCAGGTCAAGTTATACAGTCGAAAAAAAAATTGTATCCGTTTATGGTAGCTGTTGGGCAGACAATCTGCTTTGGACCAACTTCCGAGTTCCAAACTTAAAGTCCATCCATTTCCAAAGCAGATAGGTTTTTTCTCCTATAATCATTCAGAGTTTCACAAAATTAGCACGGCATATGAATTGTGAACTTCGCAATAATAACTTAAGAATAGAAATTCAACACCTGATATGCGTCATCAGATTTTTCTCCAGGAGTGAGCATGCTGTTTGTCACGGAGGAAGGATTTAAAAATCTCAACTTCTTTTGACTTTTTTGGCAATCTTTTCTATGGATTTTTATATTATTTTCACGATAATTTTTTTTTTTTCAGTTGAATAAAGAGGTGCCCAATCTCAGACAGCAATACATACGTAACATATGTTTGCGTTTGAAAAAAAAAAAAAAAAAAAAAAAAAAAAAAAAAAAAAAAAAAAAACCGTGGACCATCACGAACCATAGGCCTGCCTTCGTCAGATATACCAATAGAAATGTAAGTTTCACCTTGTCAATTATCTCATTGTTGTCTCATTTTATGAGAGTTGTGTTTTCATGTCATGTCTAGTTTTTCCTCTAGAATTTTGAGGTCGATCTGGCTACATTGCCAGAAGGGGGGATTCATTTTACAACAGCCAGGCTCTATCCGAGCTTGGAGCCCCCCCCCCCATCCTTGCGCAGCATTGATCCAAGATTACAAAAATCAGTGTCAGTCCGCGTCCGGAAGTGAGCACTCCGTAAAATCCTTTTACCGTGCCGAATGTACACGATAATTAGCCTGACGGGTAACTAGTTTTCTCTGGCTTGGATGTGTCCCTCTGCTCTGAAACAGTCCCTCTTGGTGTTTTTGATGCTCTTATCTCACTCCTTCTCACACTGTCGTGCTAAGCAAAAACGCCGTATGAGCGTTCAGACGATGCTACATTTCCTTTGACGAATACGAATTTTTTGGAACATTTTTAAACATGTTTCTCTGATTTTTCAGGGGGTGTTTCTTGTGATTTAATCCATAGTATTGGAAAATTTCAAGAAAAAATATTAATATCTTTCTTTGAAAATAAATACTTTCTGAAATATTTTGCAACATTAGAATGCTCTTACGGCGTTTTTTCTTATTGAGGCAGCTTTGAACGGCTTTCCTCCCTCATTATCATGGGGGTGTGGGGCTAAAATATTTCACCCCAGTCCGACCGACTAAAGTGTTTCCACTCAGACCCGGTGGCGATTCCTTAAAGTTGGCAACACTTTCTTTCCTCCATTCGAATGTATATAAAGCAATTGATTCTTGGTGAGATACCATGCCTCATATAAAATTGTTATTTTTAATGGATTTAAATGGAGAAAAACAGCGTTGCTAACCTGCAAAATCGTCACTGTTCGGACCAGACAAAAAAAAATCAGTCCTTTTTCCTTTCTCCTCTTCTTTCTCATTTCTTCCTTCATTATCATTGTCTTTTATTCTTCCCTGTTCTCCTCTTCTTCTTCTTCTTCTTCTTCTTCTTCTTCTTCTTCAGAGATAACAATAAATGAATACATTATTTATATATTTGATGTTCCTTGAGAGTGACGAGACAAACCATGGTGTTTGGGTGATGTAACTTTTTTTTTTCAATTTATGAAGCCAGCCTGCAAAGTTTAAGTAATAGCTCAAAGCTCAGAGAGAGACACTGCTCCGCAGCAGCGTAACAATAGTAATTAAACGAAGGTATCCTAAAAACCGCAACTCTTCAAGAGAGTAATAGCTGGTTGATTGCGCCACGAATCCGTCTTTGGTGGAGGCATGACTAAAGCCACTTGCGCGTTTGCGTAAGAGAGGGGAGTCAATCTCACCGAAAAACCGCGAAATTAAAAGTGGAACTCAGATTCATACTTCTGAACGCTTGGTTTTGAATATTTGATCTGCTGTGAGTGCTACTTGCGGTTCCGTGCCTGAGATTGGTCTATTGAGCATGGGAGATGTAGCAAACCAAAGACTGACAACAAAGTAGACCGAATCAGAAATAATCGCAAGAAAATAACATTGAGCGTGTCAGGAAAATCCATCGGCGGATCCGGCAAATTGGCAACATTGCCTTTCCTCCATTTGAACCCATGGAAATTTATCGATTCTTGGGGGGGGGGCAGGTGCTCAGACAAGGATCGATTCCTTAGCATAGCTTTAAATGGAGAAAATCCGGTGTTGCCAATTTGTTGGGTCCGCCTCTCGAGACATCTAAAATTCATACCTAAACGTGCATTTTGACGGTGAAAGTCGGCAGTCACATAACTCGGTTTGCGACGTCGCAGACTTCCTGTCATACTTTATTTTTTAAACGGAAAACTACTCAACGGTAATTCTTTAAAACTGCCGTGATTTTTTTTCTATGTGCGAGGAAAATTCTGCAAAAACTTCAAGGAATCATGTCCATTTGTTCTCCTTTAAAAAAATAACATAGTTGCGGAGATTTTCAGACACCGCAAACGAGTTATGTGATTGCCGACTTGCACCGTCGNAAAAAAAAAAAAAAAAAAAAAAAAAAAAAAAAAAACACGGTCTTTGATAATCTTGACGGTGAAACTTGCAAATCTTGGTTTACGGCGTCGCAGATTTAGCATAAAACTTTATATGCTAAATCGGTCATTTCTTAAAACTTCCCCGAATTTCTCTTCCTGAGTGACGCATATTTCTTGACCATTTCAAGAAAAAGCTTTGGTTGTTCTCTTCTAATTAAATAAAATAAGAGCAGAGATTTCCCATGATTGTGAGGCATGATTAAGGCCTTATTCGTAGCCACTCCTTAAACTTTAAAGCCCCCTCAAGTCATCAGAATTAGACAGGTTAAGAATAAGTTAAAGCATAAGTAACGACTATGAAAACGCATCGGCCACTGGTCACTTGCTACAGTCCTTCTGCAACTTGATCGTATTTTGGCTGTCGGGATGTTTTCTTAAACTTGCGTTTAAGTCGCTAAACCATGCAATTAAGGGTCTTAGTCATTGGTACATTCTCAACATTATTGCCTCTCAAGTCTCAAGGATTGCATTGGTCAAGGAGGCTTTAACGGCCTCATCCATTTTTGGTTGTTTGCTTACATTTGCGTTTACACCCTCACACCATGCATTTACATGCATCTCTTATTTATGGTTGTACCCTTAAAAAATTGGGGCCTCCCAAGTCTCATAGGATTTAATTGGTCAAGGATTCATTAGATCCTTCATCCATTTTAGGTTGTTCTCTTACTCTTGCGTTTAAGTCCACAGGCAATACATTTTAGGGTCTGATTTATAGTTACACTCTCAAAAAATGAAAACTTCTTCAGTCTCAAGGATTTTATTGGGTGTAAAGGCCTTAATGCCTTCGGCCACCGCATCTTGTTTTCTTATCCTTTATTCGTTTAAATCCCCAGACAATGCATCTTGGTGACTCCCTCAAGAAATTAGGGCCTCTCAAGTATCAAGGATTATAGGTATTGGTTGTGGAAACTTAACATCTTTATACCCTCGCGTTCAAGTCTCCATATAAGTTTTCACTTTCCTTTAAGTTCCTCTCATTCATGTTCGCTCCTTTAACTTTAGGGCCCCCTCAAATCACGAGGATTACATTTAGCTAAGAAGTCCGAAACGACTATGAATAAGGCCCTAAAATGTCGAGTTCGGAGACTTGAACGCGAGGATAAGAAAACAAACTACACTGGCCGAAAGATGGTCATACAGGAGAATGAGTGTAACATGCGAGCAGTGGCCGTTGCGTGATATCAGAAGCGTCCTTTGATGACGATGACGTCACAGCGCTTTCTCTCGCCGGGAGATGCGCTGCCCCAGCCCCAACTCATTCTCATTCCGCGCAGGGCTCCGGGGTCTCCAAACAAATGCCATTGCAAGCACCTTGTCCTATACGTTAATCCTAACGTCAAAGGCGATCATAATCTCACGTGCGGAGGTTCCCATTCCATCCTCATTCACTCTTGCTCTCGGAAGAGGGGCTTTGTATTTGAAGCATATATTCCAAGCCTTATATTCATGATGGCCAAAGTGCGAAACTTCGTATCTCCGTTTGCGACGTTGCACACTTCCTTTCGTAATGTATTTTTTCCTTGAAAAACTTGGAAAATTTATTTTTTCCTTTGTATTTTAAGCATATATTCCAAGCCGTAAATTGATGGCCAAAGTGCGAAACTTCGTATCTCCGTTCGCGACGTTGCAGACTTCCTTTCGTGCTCTATTTTTTCCTTGGCAAACTAGTCGTTGTAATTTCTTGAAAACCTCCGTGATTTTTTATCTGGATTAGCAGAGTATTCTGTAAGAATTTCAAGCCATATAGTTGCCTTGTTTTTCTTCGAAATAATAATTAGGAGCGGAAATTTTGAAACGTGGTGATGGAGATTTTTTATTTCGCATTTTTGCCATCGATATGTCGTCACTTTCCGGCCAAAATATCACAAGCGCTATGCGACGTTTCAAAATTTCCGCCGCTTTTTTATATTTTTACAGAGAAATTGTTGGTTGAATCTGCTTGAAAATGTCACTGAATTTATTCGGTAGCACGAAGAAAATCCGAGCATCGGTGAAGAGATGGAGAGATGACAGCTTCCGGAGTATCTCTACCATGACAGATTCCTGTGGCGGGTAGGCGTCGCAGAGTGCCCTAGCGCTCCGTAAAACCGGCTTTTACATACGTACACAAGGAAAATTTAGTGAAATTTTCGGACAGCTTCGTTGAAAGATTTCTCTGTAAAAAAATAAAATGGCGGTGAACAGTTTGAAACGTCGCATTGCGCTTGTGATACTTTGGCCGGAAGGTTACGATGTACAAACAGGGGGTCTCGAGTTTCGAAGTTTTGAGAAAATCGTGTCCAAAGTTTTTAAAGTTTCGCTTTTCAATAAAAGGAAACCCGATGACGAATTTAGTCGGGAAAGACTCGTCTAATACATCTACCTGGAACAATTTACACACAAGTATATTTTCGTTCTGGAACGGATGGAGGAGAATTCCAAGATGAAAAATTGCAAACGTTTAAACTTGTTTGATTCATTATTTTTGGGAGATTCCAATGGCACCTAAGCCGTCATAAAAAAAAGAAAAAATTCCAGTAAGGTGTTCTGATGACTCGCATGTCATCAAGAATGGAAGGTGCTCCAGCTTTCCCGGTCCGTAATCCCCGCAGCGACGCAACTGCGACATACCCAAGACGGCGTCTTAACGCAACTATTCGTGCTCTATGGATGAGCGTGTCGCTTACTCAAAAAATGAAGGCGTTCCAGCATTCCTGGTCCACAGCAGCGTTAGACTGACTCGCTGATTTAAGCGACACAAAAGACAACGCATTGACACAACTATTAGTGCTCTATGCATGAGCGTCATGCATATGATCATAAAGGCACAAAGGGCACTTTTTGATGAACCTGAGAAAAATAACCACTAAATAATGATGTTTAGGTAACATCTGAAGAGGTATAAAGAAATTAGCAAAAAATAATATTTTCAAGATCAAAGCGAATCGCAGCCATCCACCTCAGTATTCTGCATTTTTACTTTCTCGCTCCCATAGGGTAGAGAGGAAGTATTGTCATCCTCCAAAAAAAAAAAAAAAAAAAAAAAGTTGAAATTTCATCATTTCTAGACGTTTTAAGGTCCCAGGAGTAAAAATAACCATACTTGAAAAAATGTGTGTCCGTCCGTGTGGCGTCCCCCAAATCTGTCTACAGCGATATCTCAGAATCTATCTGTTCGATTTCATTCAAAATTGGCACAGGACACCATATCTATGGTCTCCTTATGCACGTCCAACGATTTTGAGGTACGCTAAAATTTGGGGGGGCTACGCTCAATTGTCCATTTTTAGCAAAATCACACGGAAAGCTCATTTTGAAAGACTGTAAATTTTGAAAAATGGCTTTAATTCTTTAAAAATGGGCATCAAGCACATCACCTGGGTCATTAATTTAAGTTCCAAAAAGATCTTTGCACTAAACTCAAAATTCAAGGGATTACGAGGCCCAAAAGTAGGGCACTTTGCTCCGCGACATCACAAACAGCTCATTTTCAAGGACTGTAAATTTTAGAAACAAATGCCTTTAATTCTTCGAAAGTTAGCATAAGAGCACCACCTGGTTCATTAATTTAAGTTCCTGTGAGGTCTTTGGACTAAACTAAAAATTGAAGGGTTACGCGTCATGTAGCGAGGAGAGCACTTCGGTCAGACGGAGAGCTCATGGACAGTAGATTTTAAAAAAATGCCTTTAATTCTTTGAAAGTTGGCTCAAAAGCACCACCTGAGTCATTAATTAAGTTCCTAAAGGGTCCTTGGACTAATCTCATAATTGCAGAGGGGCCGATAGGAAACGCTCAATTCTCCAATGAATGAGTCGGTACGCTCCTAGATAATAGCAGCGAACACTTTGAGTCAGATGAAACCTAGGAATTCAAATGCATTGTATAATGCATCATATACTATCTCCAAAATTACTCCGTAGGTATACACCAAGCAAAATTAGACAACTAATCAGGTACTTACATTACATACAATTATCGAAGCTAAAACGCAAGCACTGACACTTGGATTTTTATTAGAAACTAATATGTTTGTTGTTGATGAATTTAGAATCCCGGCAGATTCCATCTTTCGCGGTTCCTTTTTACGAGGTACTGAACACAAATATAATATAATAATATAATAAAACTGCACAAACATGATTGATTTAATTAGGTATTGATGTTGTTGTTGCGAGGTTTGTTGACACGGGGTTACGACTGGTTACGAGCAGCAAGAAGAAGGTGGCGCTCTCTATTGTTTTCGTTTCGAATTACGGGGATACGCGCTAAGGAACTGGCGCTCTTGGCGGGCGGGTGGTGAACCATTACCAGCAGGTAGATTCGCCCGCCAAATTTAAAATTTGGACGATGCTAAGCGAAAACCGTTTAGTTTTAAGACTATTTAAACATCGAATAGTCAATCTACCCATTGAAGTAGATTTTTGATGGCTTTTGACCGTGCTTAAGGAAAGATTATAACATATAATCGTATCTGAAGTATGATGCCAATGAATCTAATGGATCCTAATGAATCGTAGAAAAGCTAAGATTTTTACGGATCGCCGTCTTTAATAGGAGGCATCATTAATCAATTACATATTTAATTGAAGATGCCTCATAATATCGACAAGTCGAGTCCGAATGTATGAATTCATCCTATATCTCGAAGACATTTACAATATAGTGCAGTGGTTTGAATAAAAATTTAATAACTATTATCCTGCGATCAAAATTCCAATCAAACTTTATGATTTTGTGAAATTGGCAGTATTTTTCTAAATATTGCAGTAAAAGTGTCTATGCCGGCGCGGAGCGCCGGCAAAAGCGAGAAAGTCTTGTGCGATCTTCGCACCATGATGGGGGGCGCAAGCCCCCCCACATGCCGGCGCGAAGCGCCGGTACGCGGCGCTTGCGCCGCGCATAAATTGGCCGGAGGCCAATTTTTTTTAAAATGATGGTTTAAATTTGGGGGAAAAATAAATAAACATGAATTCACTCAAAGTTATTCAATTGAGAATCATATTTTGCCTATTTACACATCAACTTAGTCTTCAAAAAAATGTTTTCGAGTTACTCTATTTATGTGTTCGGATCAAAAAGCATTAATTTAAATGAGATCTATCACATACATATTGTTTTGATGGTAACAGATTTGGGACAGAAGGGTCTACCCATTTTTGTTGTTTATTTTGTCTTATTTGCGTTGAATACCCATTTTTGTGTGCTGCTTCGTTCATGAAAGAAGCGGAAAAGAAATGAACACATATAACTCACTTTCCGCATGTATTTCGGGAACGCAACTGATAAATACGCTTTTACAGTAAAATGAAATGATAGCGATTACTTTTAATCGATATTGAATTGTTATTAATCTCAGTAAATTAAATTTTCAATCTATTTTCGTTTATCGATCGGTAGATTCGTCATCGACGCCGGGATGAACCAGTTTGTCGCGCCTCAGCAATTTAATTAATAACGAAGATGCAAACTGTTTCTCACTTCGAGGAATTATTGAAATTGCGTTGCTTTTGCCTGTGCGAAGCGTCATTACTGTTGAAGCTTGCTGATCGCTGATCACCGCATTACAAGTTACAACGTCTGTCTGCGGTTCTGCGGTTTTTTTACTGTCTTGGAGCTATGATCTCTCTACGCACACGGTGAAAACCGCGTCAATGCTCGCATTTCAAAGCTTGCTCGGTCTTCGATGCGAGTTCCTTAGGGTATCGACCGTGCGTATCGCGATTATTTACGCTCATAAAATTGCGACAGACAAGCTAAAAATAAAGTTGTATCGATCATATCCGCTATCAAGTCGAGACTTAACCATGGATTTACGGGATTGTCTTTACTTTACCATTTTTACTGTGCACTGGGAAAAAAACACATTGGATCTAGAGTCCAGACTCTTGAAAACATTGACAAGAAAAAATACTCTTAATTCAATCGGATTTTTGCTTGAATCCAAACAAAATCCGCTTAAATTAAGATGCTTGGTTCTTGATTTAAGCTAGATTCTGATTGAATCAAGAGTACTTTTTCTTGTCGATGTTTTTAAGATCTGGACTCTTTTATTCAAGTGGCAGAAAGTGGAGAAAATTAAGATTTTCAAAAGAAAATAATTAATTGAAATTCTTCTCTAGACGTAAGTCGTCGTTAC
This sequence comes from Bemisia tabaci, assembly GCF_001854935.1. Lineage (NCBI taxonomy): Eukaryota > Metazoa > Arthropoda > Insecta > Hemiptera > Aleyrodidae > Bemisia > Bemisia tabaci. The sequence goes on from NW_017547098.1 coordinate 8,114,995, forward strand.
CTTCACGAAAGAACGTAACTGAAGTTCAGTATTGCCAAATTTCATCTCGCAAATTACATGTTTACGAAGAGAATCTTAGGCATTTCTAACTGAAAACTTATTTACTGATTATTCTTCTATTCTCATACCAAAATCAGAAAACTTTTGGGCAAAATTGCTTAGGTACATTCTTGTAAAAAATTGTATAGTTCGACTCAATTTAGCAATCTTGGAATGGAGTTACGTTCCTTTGTCCGCGCGTCCGTGTCCTTTGTGTGTGTGAGGTAATTTAAGGCTTCAAAATAGTTAGTTGTGCTGAAAATTTTGCCTGACTTGCGCAACCTTGTCCGAAAATTATTTGTAAAATTTTTGAGAAAATGCCTACAGCAGATTTTTTTACGAAGAAACCATCATAGTCACCAATTACTATTCCGCGAATTCCACATTTGTAAGATAAAACCGATTATACTACCTTCATATTTAGCTTTAAAATAACAATATTTTTCAGACCCACGTATCAGACAGCGGAAAATTGTGATCCTATTTCAGAATTATATGCTCTTTAAAAAAAAAAAAAAAAAAAAAAAAAAAAAAAAAAAAAAAAAACCCGAAAAAAAGGAAGAAAAATATGATCACTTTCATCGAATGCAACATTTTTCCTATTTTACCATCAACGTGTAGTTTCTCGAGAATCTCCACTCTACATGACAACGTAACATGGCAAAAAAAAAAAAAAAAAAAAAAAAAAAAACTTTGAGCTGATAACTTCGGTTCTTTTACTTCCTGAAATGAAATTCCCACTCCAAATCGGCATTTCGACATGTGTTGTGTATCGAACCCCAAGCATTTTGACCACAACTTACTTTGGAGGCCTGTCAACTTGACGACAGGAGAAGATTGATCCCGATTGATTTATTCGCAAAATCAAGGGGCTCGTCGGCATTTGGCAAAGCCGCGACTTTTCGAGCCGCATAATCAAGAGGATTTGGACAGAGCGGTCATTTTTCTCGAGCCAAGTGTATTGCGGGTGACAAGGCCTCGCAACAACAAAGAGAATCCCCGCGCGCAAAAACGACGTATGCGCCGTGTATCCCGAACGGACATCGGCTGCTCTTGGCGCGGAAGCCGGAAGGATCGTAAATCGAGGATCGGCTGGAGTCATGATCGATTTATTGAGTTTTCATCAAGGCACTTGGACCGAAGACCTAAGTTCAAAGCTGCCATTGAGGTATGAACGACCCAACCTTTGGCCCGGCCGACCGCCGTGCGATGTGCGAAATGCGCGCTCGACCTCACATTTTATTGAACCCGTCACCTTGGTCAGACCGCCCGTCTCCCCCGTGCTGACGTCAGCCTGGATGACGAGCACTTGTCACCCAGGACTTCATCCATCAACCTTCCCTGCCCGGAAATCAGGGTCTGGATATTGCGATTCAGGTTCTTATCTTATCATGTGATTGAATGGATGTAGTGGTGATCCTAGAGAAAGTTAAAAATGTTAAAATGGGTAACTCATTCGTACGTTTTATAATTCTTTTCTGCAGACGCGTTTCGGGCACCGGCCCATCATCAATGCAAGATCGCGACTAGATGCTTTGAGTCGCGATCTAGCGTTGATGATGGGCCGGTGCCCAAAACGCGTCTGCAAAAAAGAATTATAAAACGTGCAAGTGAGTTACCCATTTTAACATTTTTTAACTTTCTCAATTATATTTGTGCGGTAAAAGCTCCCCTCGAAAGTATTTCGTGATTCTAGAAGTTGGCAATACTTTTTTTTCTCCATTTGAATCAATTGAAAATATCGATTTCAAGCGAGAACACACAGGAAAAAGAGGTAGCGGTTGTTGGATGATATGGGCATTTCTAAAGAATTGCGGTAGTATCTTGATACATTTTTCAGTACTAACCCAAAATGTTGCTATACAAACCCCAATCAATTTGAAATGCCAATATCATCCAACAAATTGGGGTTAGCACCAAAATTTTAGGGGGATAACCTCTAACATTTTTTTTCCGTGCGTCAAGAACCGATTGTTTCACATGAATTTAAATGGAGATTAACATCGTTGCCAACTTTCAAGAATCGGTGAATCCAGGCGATATTAGCCTAATTGCATTTAATGTTGCCTAATTTTCTATCATTTTTTTTTCTAGAGAACGAAACTCTGTAATGTCTGTAACCCTCTGTAAATTTACCTGAAATTACAAAGAATATACTCTCAGAATTTCAAGTTTCAGCACTCTTTAGTTCTCTGTTTAAAATACACGAGAGAAAATGACGCAACGTCTGCGGATTGATTATTGAAATGGATAGAATTAGCGATAGTCGAAGAAGACAAAAGGAAAGTTGAGCGATCCTATTGGTTGAAACGGATGGCCGTTAAAGAATAAGGAGGAAATGTTGGACTGACTAACTGTTGCCGTTAGTGAGTTTATTACTTATCGCCCTTGTATTGCAAACACCCGTTTCCATCAATAGGATCATTCCATTTGCTTTTTGTCTTCTTTGTCCATAGATTTGTCTATGAATTTTAATACTCACGCATAGGGTCATCCTCAGTCCCAGTCAGTAATCATAAAGGCCATAACAAATGAGTTTTTCATTTACATTTTATCACGGCGGTATTTTCACTTCTTTTTCTATCTTTTTTTAGAATTTCAATTTCATTTAGTCCTTTTCAACATAAAAATAAAATATTCTTTTTTTTAAGGGTTCTATTTTCCAAGAGCGTAAGAGCGGCGAGTAAAAGGATCATTTGGTTGTTGATTCGTTTGAGATCAAATTTTAGAAGGACTTGTATTTCTCATACACTCTAAGTTCGTTCAAAACAGGAAACTAAAATCGCCAAGGGGTGAATATATTCAAAGGCAATCCTCGCGTTTAAAATTTAATCCTCTCGATAAAGGCAAAAAGGTCGATCAGAATAATTTGTCAGTCAGTGGTGCGTTACGGACAGATGGATCCTTGGAGGACTGTTTGTCCTATTCAGTGACCTGGCGTTCTTTACGATTTGTCGATTGATCTAAACATATGGAAAAGGATCGATAAACAGAGTGTTTGCAACGAACACCTTAATAATCGATTCTTTACTATAGCTTCAAATGGGGAATATCGATAATCGATCATTCACGCTTTACCAGTGGTTGTGTTTATTCGGCTCAAAGGTCCGGAGCCACCTTGACAGATCATACAGAATCAAAATGATGTCCGGAAGGGATACAAATGACAGGAATCATCTCAGGTTCGGTTCAAGAGGAAATAAGTAAATCAGTTGACAGGGTCATCTCCTCGCAAGTTGACAGGGCTGTTTTCCTTCATTGAAATGCATTGTAAATAATCGATTGTGGGTGAGCCAGCCTACCTTGATACATATCAATTATTGTACACACATTTAAATGGAAAAATCTCAGTGCTGCCAACCTTCAAACACAGCCAATGGGGATTATGGAGCTGGAGATGGGTTCCTCAATATCTACTCCAGTTATGACTCATCAAAAATTCAGATCAAGACAGTTGTACTATAATCGGCAGGAAAAGGAGTGTGGTAATCTCAATTCTCTCGTAATAATCTATAGATTTTACTTACAAGTGAAGTAGGAAAGTAAGAAAAGTCTTACTGGTCGAGGTAAACCTCTTTAGCGCTTTATCGTTCGAAAAAGTCAATGGAAGAGATATTATTTTAAGCGCCACATTGTAGAATCGCTCTAATTAGAAGAGTCTAAGGAGGTGAATTCATTCGGAAACTTTACTTCCAATTTACTTATTACGTCATGTAAAATTAAGACATTTTTGGGTAAATGGGCGTATAAGACTTCCAATGCTGCTAAGATTGTGCAGCGTAGTTCACTAGTTGTAAGTAACTTATCCGACATTTCTATCATGAATTTTGCCCTAAATCTGCTGCAAGTTTTTTCGCACTCCTGTAAGGAAGTAAGTTGACTGTGAATGAATTTCATCTGCCGTGAACGTAAAAAAATATTCTTGATTCGATCGGATTTTTGCGTGAATCAAAACGAAATCCGCTTAAATTAAGAGGCTTGGTTCTTGATTTAAGCTAGATTCTGATTGAATCTAGAGTACTTTTTCTTGTCGATGTTTCTAAGAGTCTGAACTCTAGATCCAATGTGTTTTTTTTCCAGTGAAGGTACTGCAAAATTTTACGCAATTTAACTACATTCACACATCGGGAAGTTCGAAGATCAACTTTTGAACAAGATATAAACATATCGATGACCAAAGGACGAAGCCACTAATCTCCTTTCACGACGGTGCAGAAGCAAACTTCCTGCCATACTCAACGAAATTTATTTGAAACTATCTTGAGTTTTTTTCCGCCTTTGGCAGAATATTCTCTTTTATATATTTTATTCAATCTAAAAAAGCGAACATAGAAAACTTTTCTGACTTTTCTAAAAAAAAAATGTTTTATCGGGAGAAACAAGGCAACGTTGGACTGCTCATACGGCGTCGAAACACAACATTGGCCCTTTAAGCCCCACTTTTCGATGCCGCGATTATCCTAGCGCAAGTTCGAATAATCGCGCCGAACACGGTTCGGTCGGTGTCAAACGCATATTAGCGCCCACAAGACTGCATGAATACTTCTCGCATTGCACCAATTCTATGCAAGAGTCATTTTCGATAACTACTCGACCGCGGGTATAGGCACATTGCCGCTAACTGGATTATAGGTGCATCACATTGTGAAGATCACTCGACACTCGACTAAGCTCCCTTTCCTGGCTTCCGCGACGATAAAATCGCCGCAAAACTAGGACCTTGCGTCATTTCTTTTGAGGGTCGCTGCCCGGTTTTTGCCACAATTGAAGAGTAAACAAATATCTTAATTGCAACGATTCAGCAACACGGACGATGTTTAAACGATGCAGCGATTCTGAAACTTGATTCGTGTAAAATTAATTTTGGTTTATTAAAAAGGAAACGGGGCAAACGGAAATATCGCATCGAAATTTTTTGTGATTTTATTTCAAATCATTTCGGGAATGGGTCACTAAACCATGAACGAATTTTGACTTGCGAATATAGTTTTCTGAATGAAAATGACGCGTAGAACACGATGCGCACATTAAAAACGCGAACAAGTAACTCAATAACCGAAAAGTGCGCAGTTCAAATCGCTCAACTTATACGCAAATTTAAAACGCCCCGGTTTCGCGCCGCGCCGAATGATGTCATCCGGCACCAATCAGAAGCGGGCACGGGTTTCCACGACGTCTGTCAAATGTCTATCTACTCTTCGTGTATGAAAACAATACTAAAGTCGAAATTATATCTTTTGAATTCAAGACTTGAAGCTCATTCATATGTTAGCTGTAATAAACGAGCAACAATTTCACATTGAAACACGTTTTATTTTAACAAACATCAGAGGAAAATGAGAGAAGATTGCGATATGACTACCGCAGTGCGTCAACACCGTCAGTTTCCCGCCATTCGGGTGCGTTTGAAATGTCTTGCAGTTTTTAGATTTTTCAAAAGCGAGTTTCTTCGCAATTTCGGCTCCATAAAAATGCGGAAAAATCACCACGTTATCTACTCACATTGTACTTTCAGAATATTCAATAAAATAAAGAAGGTTTACTGACCCATTTCTCCGAAAATTCTACAAAAACTGTGTGTAGCTTCTTTAAAAAATTGATTTAAAATAAAAAATGAGAAGAGATCTGCAACGTTGCAAGCGGATGTAAGAACGCTTTTTTTCCGCGTGCAGGCGTCGATTTTTTATTTCATTTACGGCAGGCGTAAAGAGATAACAATTCGACCATGGGTGTAGGCATATTGCTGAAAGCCGAATGGAAGGCGCGTCACACTGCAAAGATGACTCCACCGCTTTCCCTTCCCCAGCTCGCGCGACGCTAAAGTCACCGTTAAATTAGGATTACTGTCATCATTCTTGCCTCACTGCTCCGGTTTTTACCATAAGTAAAGGGAAAATTTATGGCCTCACTGTAACGATTTAGAAACTCGGAGAATATTTAATTTCTTACATAAAAAGAAGTTATAATGAACGCATCGCAATCGAAATTTTCGACGCTTACATTTGAGATCATTTAGGAAAATTCGTGGAAAAAGTGTGTGTAGCTTTTTAAAAACTGTGTACAAAAATAAAACTTGACAATTGGCACACAACGTTGCAATCAGAGACGAGTATGCTTTCTGTTGCATGCACCCGTCGGCTTTTGAATCCATTCATCTCTTAAATAACTTGAGCGTGGTTGTTCTACCATTTTTTACGTGTAGCTTTTCTCAGTGGTCGGCGGCCGCGTAGCGTAGCGGCCATAGGCCTCTAGTTGAAGTTGATTTTCTTCAGTCATTACAACCGGGAAAATACCGCCAAGACAGTGGGCCAGGAGTACTGGAAGAGTGCGAAAATTTCGTGAGAAGGTCCGAAATTTTTTCCTTCATACCATGCGTGTCTTTTAATAAAGCCTGGAAAGTATTTGTTTCAATCCCTTGCGCGTTGATTCTTAGAGTAGTATTTGCCTGCAAGATCGCGATTGGGTAGTCAGTTAATCTTCAAGCCACCAATGAAATTTTGTGTCCACGTCATTCTTGTTGCAATTCGAGCCAAAATTTCAAATTTCGTCAAATGGAGGTACCGGAAACGTATTGAATTTTTACGTGGAGGAGGTACCAAATTTCCTGGGAATGTACTGTAAAAGTACTGATTTCTTGCCAGCCTGTTTTAGTAGATTCCCTGCTAGAAGTCGTTGCCTTCGCTCGATGAGTTTAGAAAACTGCGAAGAAAGTGATTTTCTTTGTTGTAAAGACATCGAATTTTCTCGATGTATCGATTTTAGCCTCGAATCGAATGACAAAAAATTGGACGGAGCGCCAAGCAGGAGGCTCGGAGATATTGACATTAATCGGCACGAAAATCAACGAAACTGGAGGCATGAAAGATAACAGCTGACTGCATAATTGGGACAACGATGTCAAGCAAAAACCGCGTATCCGCACAGGATTTCCACTCGAGATACGTCGTTTTCCCCGAGCGGGGACGAAAGCAGCGGAAACCGCAGCTAAGGGCTGCTCGCCGATTCCGCGCGCCAATATTTCATTTCCCGGAACAATTGCACACACAGCTTCATCAAACCAGGAAAACCGTTGCCCCACAGAAAAATTAATGATTGATGAAAACATTATGATTTATATTTTCACGGAGAATTATCTGCAGGCGGCCGCGATGTCAACATCTCTCGGGTTGCGCAACGCGGATTGCATCATTCATCAGAGCCCGGACTCAAACCGTTGACTATTGACCCACATCAATCACCGTGGAAACTGACGGAGTCCGCACGGTCATCAAATCTTCGGGAAACTGCCCCGCTTTTCTCGGGATCGCACCTCGGGGAAAAGGATAATTCGCGAGGCGTGGCAACGCCGCATTTCCAGAGGAGTTTTAGCTGATTCGTGCAAGGACGAAGTTTTCTTTACTCGGTCACATATCTCGAAAGAATTCACGAGCTGAGCACATTAGCGCCTTCTCCTTCGGTTAAAGAGAGCCAATTTGGAGAGACTTCGGTGTGATCATTGTGGTGATGCAAGGGTTTTAGGCGGACTCACAAAATAGAGATATTGCAAGAACAGGAGATATTTGCGACGAATTTACCACGAATCAGCTGAAACATATAAGGTGTGACCTAATTTCTTCTTGTGCCTTATTTTTTTTAACAGAAAACTAAGAATGACAGCATAATTTGAAATTTGTGACTTTATTATTGATTGCCCAGAGGAAATTCACAGAGAGGGTCAGCAGGGCGTTATCCAGATTTCTGTTACACAAAACACGAGAGGAAATTTTGCCCCGTATTAATACAGAATATTCGCTTTCAGAAAACTTAAAACGATGGCTCATTTAATTTTTTAAAAAAATTATGTCACATAACAAATGGAATTTCCCCCAAAAAAATAATAAATAAATAAATAAATAAAAATAAACTTAATGTATATTGTTGCTTTCTCACCGCAGTATGACTTCGTATTTTTTTCTCAATATTCTGTGAGAAATTGTGTTTGGCCCTTTTTTAATGTTTTTTGAGTGATAAATTAAAGTATTTTGTCAAAATTGTTGTTTAAATCCTGTCGCGTTGAAATAATCTTTAAACGTTCATTCAGTATTTTATTTGAGGATAATTGAGAAATTGACGTATATTTTAGCAAATAAGGGTCGTAAAATGTTCATGCAGCTGTTTATTAAAAACTGTTTTTACGATTATAACCTATGAAAAAATTCGCAGGATTGTGAAATATGGGCTAAATACAAAGTTTTAATAATATCTCACAGTTTTTTTTTATTTTATTTTTTTTATTTTTTATTTTTTAAAAAATTGTAAGTGTTTCTTTTTCTTGTCAAGATTTGACTCTAGATTCATGAAATGCCTTAGTATGGTCACCTATCCGTGCAATCCATGGTGCCATGGGCTGAAGTATAATTCCCCAATTTCGATTATTTCTCATCCAAAGATACAAGATGCTTAGTACGTAATCAGGATATCAAACGTCAAGTAAACATTATTCGATTGCTTATTGTAATAAGGAACTGCTCTCTCTTGCTCATTTTAAAAACAACGTACGTGCCGTAAGTTACCATATGCAGGTAGCTGCTTCAATGGAGAGTTAGAAACATTAGTTTTTGTTTTGCAAAATATAGTATATTTAGCCCTCAGTCATAGCAATCCCACCCAGTGCCCAGCCTCCATCTGCGTTAAATATTTGGCTGAGTGTTCAAAAAGACTTTCTTGTAAGCATGCTCTTTTTTGTGCAAATACGGCTTCAACTTCGAGATTTTCGTAAATTCAAGAACTAAGTTCAGATAAAACCAATTGCAGACGAGGTTCTCTAGTAATTTAGTTTCCATAGGTGATTTTCGTGAAAAATGTCCATAAGAGTGACTTTGTCGAGTTGGGTCTAACAATAAGGTTTAGAGATTTTCGATGAGAACTCTCTCCAATATTCCAAAGAATGAGTATAAATCACAGGCGTGGCGTGTTTTGCGATTTGTCGATTGATCTGCAATTTAAATTTATGAAAAAGGGTCGATGAACAGGGTTACTGCAACAAACTCCTTAATAAACGATTCCTTACCATAGCTTCAAATAGAGAAATATATTGAATCGATCATTCACGCCACGCAACTGGTTTAAAGAGGTTGTGTTAATTTTTGTGCCAATCAAGGGCGTGAAATTGCATTAAAATCTTGACAGATTTGGCTATGAGCATATAAGATTAGAATTTGCACATGACTTGTTCTCGAAACAACGGGTTTTGAAAACGAAACTTCAAACTTCCATAACCACGGTTTGCTGCCTCGGTCCAAAAATGTCAGTTGGGAAACTTTTCCATGTTCGATTCTCAGTAACTCAATTTTGAGTTTTTTTCTAGATTAGGTCCCTATTTCTGTAGACGGTTAGAATTTTGCAGATAATTAAATAAAAATTAAAAATTAAAAAATATTAATTTTTGATAATTAACTTACAAGAATATGATAAATGAATTAAATTGTGTTGATTAGAGATTCTTAAGCGTACGAAGAACGTAAGTATTACGCCTTCGCTTCGCCTTCAATTGAGCAGATATGCAAAAAAATTTCTGTGTGTCTGGTTGAGGTCTAACATTCAAGGCGTTTTATAACAATTCAAGATTTGATTCTCGGTGTTCTTTGAGCTCCTAGCTCCACCTTTTGGGCAGATGGTTGTCAATTACAAGGTTTATAACTTTTGTCTTCAATTTTAGCGGCTCTGGTGCTTGCACTAGAGCTGCTATTCCGGACGGTCCCAGCTGGGGAGTATCATTGGACCATGTTACATTGGAGAGACCGCGCGTTGGTTAATGGGAATCGGCGCCATTTTCGGCTATGTTCCTTGTCATGACTTTATTTTATTGCATATTGTTTTATTGTTAGCCAATGCTATGTAGTGTAGTGTATTTTTGGAATTATGGTGATACAGTCAATAATTCAAAACTTGTCTGTGCTTTAATCTCGTGATGGAAAAAATGTACTTTACGTTCAAAATTTGAAAATTTGAATTTTAAAGTTTTCGCGGTTAAGGAAGCTCCAACCACTGGGTTGGAGCTTCCTAGTCATATTACTCGATATCAGCTGATAGCAAACAAAGGTTACCAAGGAAACCGTAAACGTCTAATGCCGTCTGCCCACGTAGCAAATGGGAGGCGAAAATGGAAGTCATCAGTGCATCGTTGAGTGTTGACGCCCGATCCCATTTTCAGACATGTTCACACGTTTTGCTTGCAAAGAAAAAAGGCGGCAAATCAATTTTTATTATTGGACCAATGAGTGTTCTCCAATTTGAGTTTGTAAACATCGTGGTTTCTAGGTTAGGTTTTTGGCTGTGTGATAAATGATATTATGCCGTCTTTGATTTTGTTAAAATGACTCGATATATGTTATTTGATAAACGATTGGAGTTTTGATAAAGTAAGTTGATTTGAATTAAAAATTGTGTCCTTAAAAAATGGATGATGAGGTGATTTGGTTGACATGGGCATTTGTGGTACTTGCGGCGTATTGGGAGTTTGTATGGAAACGACGTGGCAGTAGTCCACACTTTTTACAAGAAACTATTTTGTACAAAGTTCTGTACAAATTTTACACTATTTATACAGTAATATAATACAAAAAAATTATGTACTTTATCACAACTCACATAGCTTCAAAACAAGATAGAAAATGATGGATGCTCAGCCCCGACACATCGATGATCGCGAAATTTGCGCGGCCCGCGCAATTTTCACGTTCAACACTCACCGATGCACTGATGACTTCCATTTTCGCCTCCCATTTGCTACGTGGGCAGACGGCACACAACTACCGTGGCCATCGGGGCGATTATTGAAATGACATCGACTCTATGTCGCCGCTTACGACAAGACATATAGCCCTATCTTAACCGTGTAATATATCGCAATTCGATATTCAAAACCATTACCTACAATTTCAGATATAAAAATGCAAATTTTTTGCAGCCTCGCTAAACGACTTATCAACCATGCATTCCAAAGTTTCTTATCACAGGGCTGTGAAAATATACAATCTAATAAATACAAAAGAACCAAATATCTAAAAAGACAAAATTTCAGTTACAGTCAGTTTCAGTCTTATTGTTGCACAAACTAGTTATTTGACAAAAAAAGAAGATGATCACTCAATTGAAAGAAATTGGCGCCCAATCACAACGACAAGTTAAAAAAAATACTGTGGGAGAAATTTTTTAGGATGCGGACCTCCAAAGAGCCTTCAAAATTAAAAGTATACAACAAGTGATAGTGCCATGCATTCTGCATATCAAGGGCCAATACACATTTATACACCGGCTACGTAAATCTGCTAAGTTACAAAACATGAATCGACAGTTGTCGGATTGTACATCAGTGACAAAATGTGTCTAGGCCCTCATTCTTGACTACAACTACTGTCGCCAGAGCCGCTCTCCGACGCGAATGCGTTGGAGCTTCCTGCTTGTTTCCCTTTTCCGTGTGCAAATCCGACGGGAATTTAAAAAAAAACAATTCCTTGGAGACAATTTTTTCCTTCATAGAATGCACAAAGAATGTCATCAAAACTGTCAGACGAAAAGTCTATATTAGTTAAGAATATTCGGAAACATTCTATTAAAAAAAAAAAAAAATTGCATCTGCTTTTTTGCCGTAAATAATTTCAAAATACCTTAGCTCAAATAAAAGCGCTCTTGGGAAAGAAATCGCGGAGAGCATTTTAAAACGCTCTTATTAAAGAGTTTATAATAGTGAAGAATAGTCGGAAACATTCTATTAAAAAGAAGAAAGGAAAAAAAACAAGAGCAGTGAACTCCAACGCAATGTGTTGATAAGGCGCGTCATTAACTCGCACATATCAACCCCTTTAGTTCTCATTTACAAAGATTTCAAAATAGGCAAGTAGCACAATAAGAGAATTCATACGAGCCAACACTTCAACGACGCACTTTGACGAGACCGTGTATTGTGAATGTAGAAAGCTATTCGAACGAATTTAAGTTTTTTGATCTGCCATGAAGCAAAATCTTATCAGATTCTTGAAGAAAAGTGCTGCGGAATAATTTAAGCGAAGAAAGGAAACAATCTGTCGAACTCCTAGAAGACAAAGTCGATTTAAAGGTATTTTGGGGCTAAAATACCAAAATCACCGGTAGTATAAATCCCGTTATATTATTGAAAAGAAATTGACTCGCTATAAATGCAATTGCTTTAAATATGTCTTGATTTTGTTACTTTAAACGTCTTTTCACGGAAAGAAGTTCAACCATGTTTATGCTTTATTCATTCATGAATTAAAAGTAAGAAATCTACATACCGAAGATCTACCGATCTGCCGTAAAATATTGCAGAAACTTGATATACCAGGTCGATGTACCCACTCGTTGAATTTACGAATCAATTTCGTGAGTGCACATATGTGAAAGTCAATATGCCATAGTCATTTTGGGTGCCTTTATTTTTCAAGAAACAATTACAAGTAATTTCAATCCCGAAGAACTATCAATTTTCCGTATAAAATCGAAAAAATCAAAATATGTCCACTCCCTGACGTGAAAATTAGATTCTACGTGTGAAAATGCTTATGCATCGATATGCTGAACAGAATCCATGTCTATTTCAAAATTTTTCTCAGAGGTTTGTGTTATTATCAGCTTCCCTTTAAACCCCGGTTCGATGGCCGAATCGGCTGCCCAAAAAGTTAGCCATTTTTGAAGGGTTCTATGAGAAATTCGTGATATTATCGGCTCTCAGGAAATCACCTCATGGCTGAAACTGGTGGTATAAATGTTTGAGTGCTTAAAATAATCGTATTTAAGAAACTAAGGCATTAAACTATGGAGTCAATTTCTTTTTAATAATGTAACGGGATTTACTACCGGTGATTTAGCTATTATAGTCCCAGAATACTTTTAAAGCCCCTCTACGTTTCCGAATCTCGACGGATTTTTTTTTTTTTGCCTAAACGACTCAAGAAACACTGTAGTTAAAAATATAAAAAAATTTCGATTTGGATGTATAAAACATGTTTAACTCGTTCGAACATCGATCGAAGGCGCACCCTCTCGTTACATGCAGAATGCAGACTAATACTCCATTTTTTTAAACTGCACGATTCGCCTTCAGCTGCGTCTGCCGCAATTGTTGTTACGAATATGTGGTGCGTGCTGATTGCACGTCATTATCTACTCCACACTCTGAAGGCGTTTTTTGTGCGAAGTAGCGCAATCTGTCGGAAAACGTACAAAGTAGGGATTGAGCGATTAATTCAATCTCACTCCCGCTGTTCTCCGACAGGGTGCTCTACTCCCGCACATTAAACGCCTTCAGAGAGTCAAGTATATAATGAGCTGAGATCAGCACGCACAACACATTCATAACGACAATTGCTTCGGACGCAGCTGAAGGCGAATTAAAAACAACCGTATAATATACGATGAAAAACATTTTAGCTCTTTGATTAACATTGTTACCAACAGAGAGCTGTGTTTTATGGTCTTTCCATGGGGGATTCTCGAAAAACTTTTCAGAATAAACTAAAACGTAAACCAAGTTTAAATGAAAAATAAAAGATACCGCGCTACAAATTTTGAATTTTTTATTCATTTTTGCATTACTTTCCAGTTAATTGATATGACTACATGCAACGAGAGAGTATGCATTCGATTGACATGAATCGAACGAAAAATAAAAACGTGACTCAATCGACGTTAACCGATCGACACCGATTCAATGAGCAGCTGACAAATAAATAAAAAACCGAATCAAAATCAATAAAAAGCTTGCATTTACTATGAAACTTTAAAAATTAGGATCGGCCAAGATTTTGGTATTGCGCGATTTGAAGTTTGCATGAACCGTAGATTCACTCCTGCAAGCAGTTTTTGGGTACATTTTTGTCGCAGTTTTATTGACTTCCATACCGCTGTGCTGATTATCTGCGCCCCTCCGTTCCAAATTGAGTGCTTTTCACTCCTTTACTCTCCATTTACTGCGAAATAGAGAGGTCCAAGGTAAGACTATTCTACAGTTTGCTATATATTGAAGAGCTTACAATAATAAATGCTAACTTAGAACAATTTAATAAGAGCGTTTTAGAATGCTCTCCGCGATTTCTTTCCCAATAGCGTTTTTATTTGCGCCAAGGCATTTTGAAATTATTTTCGGTAAAAGTGCGAATGCAATTACATTTTTGGCGCGTACACGTACTATACCGCCTTTGCGATCGTTTCGAACCCTGCTCGATACAATAACCGAGTCCCTTAGTTCCTTACCGAAAAGTGACTACCGCGAACTTCTCAGATCTTCCAAAGCGTGTAAAACGTTTATTTATCCGTCAATAATTATGATTTATAGTAGATATAAACTGTAGAATAGTCTTACCTTGGACCTCTCTATTTCGCAGTAAATGGAGAGTAAAGGAGTGAAAAGCACTCAATTTGGAACGGAGGGGCGCAGATAATCAGCACAGCGGTATGGAAGTCAATAAAACTGCGACAAAAATGTACCCAAAAACTGCTTGCAGGAGTGAATCTACGGTTCATGCAAACTTCAAATCGCGCAATACCAAAATCTTGGCCGATCCTAATTTTTAAAGTTTCATAGTAAATGCAAGCTTTTTATTGATTTTGATTCGGTTTTTTATTTATTTGTCAGCTGCTCATTGAATCGGTGTCGATCGGTTAACGTCGATTGAGTCACGTTTTTATTTTTCGTTCGATTCATGTCAATCGAATGCATACTCTCTCGTTGCATGTAGTCATATCAATTAACTGGAAAGTAATGCAAAAATGAATAAAAAATTCAAAATTTGTAGCGCGGTATCTTTTATTTTTCATTTAAACTTGGTTTACGTTTTAGTTTATTCTGAAAAGTTTTTCGAGAATCCCCCATGGAAAGACCATAAAACACAGCTCTCTGTTGGTAACAATGTTAATCAAAGAGCTAAAATGTTTTTCATCGTATATTATACGGTTGTTTTTAATTCGCCTTCAGCTGCGTCCGAAGCAATTGTCGTTATGAATGTGTTGTGCGTGCTGATCTCAGCTCATTATATACTTGACTCTCTGAAGGCGTTTAATGTGCGGGAGTAGAGCACCCTGTCGGAGAACAGCGGGAGTGAGATTGAATTAATCGCTCAATCCCTACTTTGTACGTTTTCCGACAGATTGCGCTACTTCGCACAAAAAACGCCTTCAGAGTGTGGAGTAGATAATGACGTGCAATCAGCACGCACCACATATTCGTAACAACAATTGCGGCAGACGCAGCTGAAGGCGAATCGTGCAGTTTAAAAAAATGGAGTATTAGTCTGCATTCTGCATGTAACGAGAGGGTGCGCCTTCGATCGATGTGAATCGAACGAACAATGAACATATAAACCGATCAACACCTATTCAATGGACAAATAAATAAAAAAGCTGATTAAAATCAGAAGAAAACTTGCGTTTCCCATGAAAATTAAAAATTGATATTTCTCGAATTTAGGATCCACCAAGATTTTTATTTTTCCCGATTTTTAAGTCCACACGTACTATCGACTGAACCCCTGCAAACCGTTTTTGGGTAAATTTTTGTCGCATTTTTTTTGGCTTCAAAACCACTGTCCCTCATTGATTTTTCCTGATTTTTCCGGGATTTGATAGGGCCAGGGCCTCTTGGTTGCCAAGGGGGGCAACCCCGGGGCAGGGCCTCTTCGTTGCCAGGGAGGGCAGCCCCGGGTCTGGGCCTCTTGGACGCCAGGGGGGGCAGCCCGGATTCAGGGCCTCTTGGTTGCCAGGGGGGGCAGCCCCGGGTCAGGGCCTCTTAGTTGCCAGGGGGGCAGCCCGGGTTCAGGGCCTCTTGGTTGCCTGGGGGGGCAGCCCGATTTCAGGGCCTCTCGGTTGCCAGGGGGGGGGCAGCCCCAGGTCAGGGCCTCTTGGTTGCCAGGGGGGCAGCCCCGGGTTAGGGCTTCCTGGTTGCCGGGGGGGGGGGCCTGGGTCAGGGCGTCTTGGTTGCCAAGGGGGGCAGCCCCGGGGCAGGGCCTCTTGGTTGCCAGGGGTGGCAGCCCCCGGCTTCTGCTCCTTGAAGCCAGCATAGAGTACATAGAGTCGTAATGTAAGTGGGTGAGCTGGCGCCACTTTTAAGCATTTTCCAGGTCCCGAATTCCGAGACTCCTGTGTGACGCCGGGCCACTTCTTCGATACATTATCGATTGTTTGCGATACACGGGTACCCGGCCATCCGATGTAAACAAAGAAGATAGGGATCACCACGTATTCCGCACCGCCATCTTGGATCGAACTTGTATCGAAAAAGTGACCCGAACTCGGCGCACACCGGGCTCGGAACTCGTCGAGCAGAACATGGCGCCAGCTCTCCCATTTACATTACGACTCTATGTACTCTATGGAAGCCAGTCGGGCCGGTCCGTACCACGTTGCCTGAAGTCAATGATTCGCCTTCAAATGTCCGGGTATGCAAAATGACTGCCTGGACGCACGAATAGTGGTATCAGACTTTTGCATTAAGTTTACGGATTGATTTGAAGGCGCTCTCCTGTATCCATCGAAGGCCTTGTCCAACGATGTTGACCAAAAAGTTCATAATTTTGGGTTTTAAATCGTTCCGCTCATTCGAAAAATGCCGTGGAATATTATTTTGACAAAGTATTAAGATTGTTTTTGGTCTCTACGTCTCGTGGGAAATGTGCCCCAAACGAAAACTTGACTCAACTGGAAATCGACCCGACCGGAAATGTGTTCCAACCCAAAATTTGGTCGTTCTCGGATGGAGAATAACCAATTCCAATACCAATATATCATTTAGATTCCTAAAAAATCCGTAAATTGCCTAAAAATTCTAAAAATTTTCCGTAAAGAATCTTAAAATTTTTTTATAACCGATCGATATATCGACTTGGCAACATTAAAACTCGATTTTGCATGTAAAAATACGTAGGAACCGGTGTGTATAACATGTGTAAACAACGATAACAACCCCGTAGACACATCAATTCAGCAAGAAAATAGAGAAAAATAAGGCCGGAGGTGGACCCCTTACGGGTAGATACGTAGAATCGAGTATCACTGGAAAAAAAAGTCGCTTGGATCAAGAGTTCAGACTTTCAATAACATTGACAAGAAAAAATAATCTTGATTCAATCTGATTTTTCCTTGAATTAAAGAACCGAGCTCTTGATATAGGCGGATTTCCTTTTGATTCAAGCAGAAAGTCCGATTCAATCAAGATTAGTTTTTCTTGTCAATGTGTTTAAGAGTCTGAACTCTAGATCCAAGCGGCTTTTTTCCAGTGTAACTTGCATGACGCCAAATACTCTCATTGAAATTTCCGAGTCTTTTCGTCATAAAAACCCAACATCATGCATCCAGTGTCGTGAATATGGACTGCATTTCGCCATTCGAAACAACATAACAATATCTAGCTCAGTTCAGAGACAACGTATACATTAGTTTCCTTATGTGCATACGTATTTTTACGTAAGGGCTAGGAATAGCAATTCCGAATTGCATAATGCAGTCTATTTGTAAATAGCAGCTTATGTAACACGCAGAACCGACGTATCATCGGCTTTCCTTGTGATTCAAGTAGAAAGTCCGATTCAATCAAGAGTGTTTTTCTTTGTCAATGTTTTTAAGAGTCTGGACTGTAGATCCAAGCGATTTTTTATTTTTAGTGACGCTAGCATGTCCCAATGTCATTTTGCATTCATATCACCCGGGGTTTTGGCCGCCATAGACTCCGGCACTGAATTTCACTCCTCGATTTTTGACATAGAACCTACCGAGTCCCCCGTCCCCGAGAAAAGCCTCATTATAATCAGTCTCTCAACTGAGACAAAAAAAACTTGGGCCCACGCAATTTTTCAGCGACGCGCCGCGTAAGGGCTCAACAACGCCACCCATGTCGTCGAATCCGAGTGCCAGACGGACTTTTCCCTCGCACGACGAGGACTTGAAACATGAACGCAGACGCTCAAATGAGAGTGGAGGATGCATGAATACTGATGCGCGGCCTGGCGGTCCCGTCCAACCCCGCAACTCCTCCCTCAGCCGAACCCTATCTTCCCTCCAGCCCCACGCTTTTCAGAGACCACGTAGCGGCGAGGTTATGCCCTTGGGTCACGAAGAAGTTAGCAGGGGGTGGGCCCTGTTCCAGGGTGGGTCCGAGCGGGAGACTAAGTGACTCACTGCCTTGATTGAAGAGCAGTGACCGGGCCCCGGCACACACCAACGGAAAAGTTATTAATTATCATTATTACCCGGTCTGGATGCCACTTGCCTTATCGTCGCTCCTCTCACCCAAGGGTGTATCTCTATCACCACGTGAGCCCTGGTTTCCGTATAAACCCATGCTTTTTGGGGCTCATGCAGGAATCGAGATGCGTCCTTACGTCAGAGCGCCCGACCTGCGACGCAGTGCCAAGAGATTATGATAATTGGACAAAGGCTTAGACAGTCTGGCGCGAGAGGGAGGGACCTAGGCGTTGCCGTGGTCCAAGGTGGAGTCCAAACCTAATTTATACGTATAAAATTGACTCTTTTATATTTTGATAACTCTATTTATTTCGCCCCCCGAGACACCCAGCCGACCTCGTCCTTTTGGCGAGCCCTCCATTCCGTAAGAGGGGTAACGTGTCAGGGGTCATTGGGGATTGCAGTTGGGATGGTTCGACGTCTGGCGATTCACTCATCGGGGCCTGGACCGAATTTATTTGGGTACCCCTCGCAGCCCCCACTGAATATTTATTTATTTATCTCCCTGGTGTCCGTGCTCCAGATGGGCCGATAAGAACGCCTTCGGTGACAAATTTCGTGATTGATCGCTTCCGTCTGCGGCTGGGCTGCTCCTTGTCGCTTTTGCTTTGATTTTTGATACTCATGTCGATCGAATTCGATTATGGTTTTCCGCGTGGGCGTTTGCTGCGCACGGTGTTGCATTTTAGCGCGAAAATAGGAGATTTCCGACCAGGTAGGATATTTCATGTATCTTGACATTTTAGTAGCAATCAGTGTTTAGGTGAAAAGAGGGGCTCGGGAGGACAAGGCGCACAAGTGAACTTCTAAAAAATTTAGGTACGAATAATTTCAAGTGAAACTAGTTTATTAGTTTAGTGAAGTCAGTTTTAATGCATATTCTGTGAAAAGTTCGCTCCCGAATTCAAATTTTTAAGCATCAAAAAGTCAGTTTGGACTTTTTTCCCTCCATAAGGATCCATGTGATTTCGAAACTTCAAACGCGTATGTCTCGAAATAGCAAAAACTGCACTTACGCGCCATGCCCTCCAAGCCCCTCAATTTTACCTTTTGAAATTCCTCTGACGGTTTTGACTGCCCAATTACTCAATTTACTCGTCCATACGAGATAACTCATCGAAAGATCAGGAATAATTTATTGACTGATTTGCAGTCAATTCTTAGCGCACTTCGAGAACGATTTAGATTCGTCTGGATCAGTTGCATTTTGCCCGAAAGACCCGAAATTTTCCGTAAAAATTACACTTTTCCTGGAAAAAAAAAAATGTATCATCCCTAAAATTTGTGCACGATGAAGGGAACCCAATGTCACTCTCAGGTTCAGCAACCAAAAATATGTCGTGCATCATATATTGCATGTCAGCGGCGTGGTGTGTTCTGCGATATACCGATTAGTGTACCATTAAACCTATGGGAAAGGATCTATAAACAGGATGTTCGCAACGAACACCTTAATAGATCCATAAATCAATAGATTCTTTACCAGACTCAACACGTGTGAATTGTGACTCGTGTGTATCTTATTTTCCTCATTAATAGATTTCTTTCTTCAAATATCGATAATCGATAATTCATGCCCCGCCACTGATTGTATGCCTGAAAATGTTCCGCGCTGCTCACGATATTGAATTTTTTCCGTTCAAATGCCATCCTCCGCTCATATACGTATACCACATAATTAAAAGCTTTTCAAATTGTTTACCGCCGGAAAGGATGGAAAACATTTTTTTGTAAATCATGCAAGTGATTTTTTTTTCAGCTAATCTTCCCGCTATAGCCATAAATAACTTTAGTTTGTTCCAGCACCGTCGAGAAATTCATTTTTCAAAAACTGAAGGTTTTCCCAGTTTTCCCAGAATTTTTTTTTAAAAATTCAATTTTCCGAATTACTGCCTTGTGCTAGAAAGAACTAAGGATATTTTCAGCTTCAAAGTAGTAAATTGAGAAAGAATGTTACATGATTTTGAGAAAAGAAAAATGCTCCGCATAAGTCAAGAATTCCTTAATAAAGCACCTCTTGTCAGCCCGTCATGGGAAAATTATTCACAGAGTAGACTCACACCGCGAAAAGATATAGGTTTCCTCATGGAGAGATGGAGCATCCTGCTGGCGATTTTGCACAAAAGAGGATCAATCTCTGCTATCATATAACAGCATTGAGTATTGCAAGTTATATCATGTTAAAGAGGTATGGTAACTCTTTTTCAGCACGGTAAACACATGTTCCATCAATTCTGATAGCCAGTATACTGTTTTGCCTACTATACTATTTGAAGGCGAAACTTGGGTCGGTAACTTGGTACCAAGTGACAGGCCAAGCTTACGCTCCATTACATACAAATAGAGCCAATTGCTAATCGCATCTTTTTAGTTCAGGAATGCCATGCCGCTATTTTGGTCGGTTCAATAGTTTCTAGCTATAATGAAACTGTTACAGCCATAAATAAACAGCCGCTCCTTTTGAAAGGGCTGGCATAAACTTCCTGAAGTTTACAACCCAATAGGAGCATTTGTTTACCTACGGTCATAAGAGCTCTATGATAGCCTAGTACTTTTAAACCAACCAAAATGCACGACTGACCTGAGCTAAGTGGAGTACCTATATAGTGAGAACATTGCCACCTCAATTTTTCTACTGCAGAAAAAGTATGTCGCTCTGTGATCGATCGGCTTTCATAGTATTTCATCGCTTCTTGTATTGGACCAAAGCAAACAAATAAAGTGGTGGCAGAGTTATAGATATAATAGGGATTTTTTTATATTCATACTTTGGATTGTGTTCTGAACAAACTTGGATAGATATTTTTGCCGAAGTTTACACTTTTGATGTGGTTAGCATTCATTTTTCACCCAATAATACGATTCCTCTTCATCGAGTTTGTTCGCATCGGTCCAAAAAATATAAATTTCAATGCTAAGAGACAAACGGAACCACCTCAGTATGAAAATAGAGCAAGGGAAAAGACGCGCTGATGACGGCGCAGAGATACAACTATTCATGCTTTATGGATGTCCGTGTTGCAGCTGCAAAATTGAAGGCGCGATGACGCGAGACGTGAACTCACAATGCTTCCCTTTGTGCTGTCAACGAGGTGTTGCTCAGATTCGGAAGAAATGTTAAAAAACGAGGCCCGATTACTTTTCTCCTATCCTCGGCTGTGTTGCTCACGTAGTCCTTGAAGCACCGCATCACAAATGAGACAAATGGAAATAACTACAGTGGAAATGGAGAAAGGGAAAAGACGCGCATTGATGACGGCGCAGAGATACAACTATTCATGCTTTATGGATGTCCGTGTTGCAGCTGCAAAATTGAAGGCGCGATGGTGCGAGGCGTGAACTCCGCTCTATGCTGCCAATGAGATGTTGCTCAGATTCGGGAGAAATGTTAAAAAACGAGGCCCGATTACTTTCCTCTTATCTTCGGCTGTGTTGGTCACGCAGTCCGTGGAGCACCGCACCAAATAAATAGACGAACGGAAACAAACACAGCCTGGAAATGGAGCAACGGAAAAGACACGCGTTGATGACGGCGCAGAGATACAACTATTCGTGCTTGATGGATGTCCGTGTTGCGTCTTCAAAATTGAAGGCGCGATGGCGCGAGGCGTGAAATCTATGCTGCCACTGAGATGTTGCTCAGATTCGGGAAGAAATTAAAACACGAGGCCCGATTATGTCTCTTCTATTTTGACGGTAAAATAATAGTAATCATTCTGCACAGTTTTTATGTAGAAATGTATGAGGTTCGAACACGCCCAACCAATACCTTATGGTAAACTTGTTCTGTTATGAAGAATGTAACTGGATTGCATTTTGCAAACTGGGAACCACTAGCATTACAATGCTGCTAAGATCGTGCAACTTCTTTTGTCTTGGAGGAAAAACCTGATTATCCATCAATAGTTTCTATTTTCCTCGCTAAAAACTGTGAATTTAAGACAAAAATTACCATCTAAATTTCATAGTTTTTCACGATTTCCGCAATTTAATTGCAAAGGATGAAGTTGCACAATCTTAGCATCATTGCAATGCTACTGGTTCCTTCTTGCAAAATGCAATCCAACTAGGGTTTATACTTTGTAGTCCTCTATAAAAATAAAACCTTAAACAAATCCTTGGCTGTGTTGCTCGCTTAGCCCTTGAAGCACCACTTCAAAATACTTATAGGTACTATAAAAATTGGCTCTACCACGACGAATAGGGGAGTGACAGAGTCCTCGGCGCGCGGCGTCCCCCGGTCATGCGTCAATTGCGTCACCCATTACGGGGACGCGAGGGAGTCTGTAAAAGTCGGGTGAGTGACGTGATAATTCCCGGTGATTGTCAATTTGTTCGGGGGCGAGGGGTGGGGGTGGGGGGCACGACCGGGAGTCGCGACTCGGGGTCCCGAGGGCTGTCGCGGACGACGGACGGCGCGACGCGACGCGGCGCTCGGATATGCGATGTCGATCGGATAAATGGGACATTAGATCAAATCTGGGAGCTTCCATCCTGGATACGCCGGTCTCCGATCCCCGGTCCCCAGTCGTCCCTGCTCCAAGCCGCATTCCTCCGCCGCACGTTGCCGGATCCCCAGGGATCGGAGGAAATGTATTGGAAGGCCGTATTCATGGTCAGAGATGCAACATGAAATTCCACAGAATTGCATTTTGCCGAGAAGTGGTATTTCCCATGGAATTTGACTCATGGTATTTCTCTCCCTGTTTTTTCAAAATTTCAAAATTGAGATTTCACTGCCTCTGAGCGTTTCATGGCATACTGGGTCCATACCATAAGTGTCCACAAAATTTCAGTGTCTAAAGCTTCAAGAAAATTTCCATAGACAGAAGAGTTGGTGATTTGGTCTATGTGCGTATAAAAACGTGCAACATTCAGTACAAATCCAAATTTTTTATTTCATGTAGGGAAAATGCTCATTTCAACCGCAATTTTCCCCCATAGAGAAGAGCAGTTTATTGCACTACCATAGTTTCAACCAATCAAAGAGGCAACCGCAAACGTGTTTTGAGTCTAGTTGGCCCGGCGGACCCATTTCCCAAATGTTGCATCTGTAACCACAGCACAATAGCACCAGAGCACCTACTTATAGCTGTCTCATCAGCTATTCTAATAGAAAATGGATTAAGCCTTTTTCATATACGAGTCGGAGGTAAAATTTGTCAATTTTCAATACTATATACAGCTATATCTGGGAGTCTTTTAGAGGAATATTGACAATTTTCCGAAGGGCGCAATAATCGAGTAGTAGTTTCTGCTCATTGGGTCAATGCTTTTCAAAACTTATTGCAAGTTTTTCAAAATCACAGGATCTTTCCTCCGTATTTTGTAAATTTTGCAGTGGTACATTTTTGCAATCCCTTGAAAATATCCATATCCAAAGTCAGAATTCTGAATTATACTAAATATTTATTTTATAAAAAATGTCTATTTTTATAATGCGATATCCAAGGCCTGCAATCATAGTGTCAACCATATGGAGCCCCCTAAAGAAAGGGACTGTTTAAAGACCGACTAGATAAATACGAGCCTGTAGCCACATGGCAACGCGCGATGGCATCGCCATTGGATGGTTGATCTGAGCTTCTGAAAGTGGAAGTCGCGACAGAGACGGAATCGGTGACAGTGCCGGGATTCAATTAGCAGCGTCTCGGCTCCGGCTCGGCCGCGGGATCGTATTGAAATGTACTCTATTTTCGAGTGAATCCAACTCCGACCATTTATGCCCGCGCTCGCGACTCGCGACTGTCCCATGTTACTTGTCTAATGTCATCGCTTCACACGCTGTCATATCGCGCGCGCGCATCGCTTCCCTGTCGCTCCATGTAAACACCCGTCAACACACGTTTGATATCCACTTTCATCTGTCACCACACCACGATCGCGCTTCTCTATTCCCGCGCGACCAGTGGCGTGGCGTGCTTTGCGATTTATCGATTGATCTGCCATTTAAATCTATGGAAAAGGATCGATTATCAAGGTGTTCGCTGCGAACACCTTGATAATCGATTCTTTACTACAGCTTTAAATGGATTACTATCGATAATCGACCATTCACGCCACGCCACTGCGCGCGACGCGAAGGGCGGGCCGGGCGGGCAAAGGCCCCTTTCGCCACCAGCGGCCTTTTATGATCCTCTTGAGTTTTCATTCATGGATGAAGAGAGGGGCTTGGAGGACAAGGCGCATAAGTGCAGTTTTTCAAATAATTGGGATATGAATGATTTGAAGTAAAACTAGTCTCAATGCATACTCTGTGAAAAATTCGCTCCCAAATTCCAGTTTTTAAGCATCGAAAAGTCAGTTTGAACGTTCTTTCCGCCCTATGGCTTCATGTAAGTTCAAAACTTGAGACACGTATTTCTCGAAATAGCAAAAACTGCACTTATGCGCCTTGTCCTCCAAGCCCCTCAAGTTAGATTGCGTATCGTATTTTTTCTTACCATGAGAAATCGAGGTGTGAAATTCGGTGCCGGAGTCTATATAGCGCCAAAAAACCGCGAGTAATATGAGTAGGAAGTAAAATTAGCACCATAAAAGCGTATGACACTCCGCGAAAGAGTAGATTCCACTCTGTAATACTATGTAAGCCGCGCTGTAAGGAGAATAAAATCCGTTCAACATTCATATCACTCAGGGGTTTTTGGCGGTATTTATACTCCGGCACAGAATTTTCCTCCAAATTTTTCAATGGTGTATAACCAAGGAATTTTGTTGGGGATGACGTGCCTTAAGAGGACGGTAATAACTGTTCTATGTTCGAAACATCAAAAATCGTCATATGGCGTCTACGTCTTAAAATGATTCTGGTATAAGGTACAGTGATATGAGTATGGTCATAGCCAAATATTGCGATTTTTTGAAACGACACGTAAGCCACCTGCAAATTGCATGTGACGCACAACATCACATCGGAAGGAATATGTGCATACCCTTGCGTTTTCCATACACAGTTTATTTTTTTGTTCACTTGTGCATAGTTCCTTGCAGCATGAATTCGTTCATGTCACATTCAAAAAATTTTTTTGGTCGGAGTAAAAATACAATTAAAGTTCTGACTTTGAGGTGATGCACAAAGAAAAAAGAACTAGTCCAAGAATGTAAAATTTCTTGATTGACCGTGTGATTTAATGTGTCATATTTCATTATATCACACAAAATCTCATAATATTCATTATATTTCCTTAAAATCCCGGAATTTTCTGGGCACCAGAGCTGACTCAATGCTCATCAACCCTTCAGAGTAAACGTTCATCACTCGTGGTCAAACGCCGCGAGTAACCCAAACAAACTGAACCATATTTCAGCACTCCGCAGGTTGTGCATTGTTCCCTCGTTTACGAATTGCTCCGTTATTGTTCAGAAGTCGACGCACACAGCCCGAGTGGAGGAGGGAGGGGAGGCTTAACAGACAATACTCACACGCCACTTACTTCCTCGCTACGGAAAAAAACCCGTATAAACATTCCAACCCTGCTAAATTTCTTCCAACGAAATACTTATTTCATAAGAAAGTTATGAATATTTTCCCTTCGAATTTGTAAGAATTAAGTATGTAACCAATTATATACAGGGAAAATTATCTGAAAACTTTGAAGGGCAGTAAACAATAGTTCCTCAAAAAACTCGAGTTTTATCTAAACAAAATTCTCAACGTCTGAAAGCTCATACGAAGTCCTTCCTCCGTATTGTGGATCCTCGTGCTTTATTGAATGGCACCCGTTTTGATTGAGGCCCGGGCTTCCTCAAGTCGTCACCTTCCAGGCAAAGTATCACAAGCGCCATGCGACGTTTAAAAATTTCCGCTGCCATTTCATTTTTTTACTGAGAAATTGTTGGTTGAATCTGTTCGGAAATTTCACTATATTTTATCGGCAGCACAAAGAAAATTCAGTGAAATTTTCGGACAGCTTCGTTGAACAATTTCTCTGTAAAAAAATAAAATGGCGGCGGCAATTTTTAAACGTCGCATGGCGCTTGTGATACTTTGCCTGGAAGGTGACGAAGTATTAATGAACCTCAATCATTGTTTTTTGAGGAGAAAGGGAGCGTGGGCACGTGGACCCTGGTAAAAATTGGCGATAGGAGCTGCGTTTCAAAATACCATAGGAGTTCTTATAGCCGACTAAAGAAGGCTATAGAAAATCATATAGCTGGCTGTAGAAAGCGGAGCAAATCATATAGCCGGGCTATACGAAGCTATAAAAAAGTATACAGTCGGGCTATAGTTCGTATCGCCGGGCTTTACACTTGATCACCATCGGCTATAAAAGGCTTTAAGAAATTGTGTAGAAATTCGTGTGCTTTGGAAATCATTAAGTTTTTTACGGAACTACCTTAATGTTTACAAAACACACATTTTTTTTCATCAATTAAAATAAAAATAATCTATACAGAGTGTGCAAACATTTCAAAATCATGAGTTGAATAACGCTGACTCCGCCAGATTAAATATTAGAGCCCAACACAAAGCGGAGCGGCGACGCACTGGCGCCTACAAACCTAACAGGGATACCTCACGCATTGCGCAATGCGTGAAGTATCCCTGTTAGGTTTGTAGGCGCCAATGGTTGTTCGCGAACTCTGCCCGCCCGCCGCGCCGCAGCGTGCCACGGTGTCTGAAGCAACTATTTCACACCAGAGGTATTGCACAGTACCATAAGAAATTGAAGGCGCTGCAACATATTAAGAATGACAGGCATCCTTCAAAAGTACGGAGCTTTTCTCGCAAAATACACCAAGATACTACGGCACAAAAAGAGAGCGGTAGTCCAAAAACTGAAAAACTCACTGTCCCAGTATCCGTATTTAGTAACGTTTAGCATAAACTTTATCGTCTGGCTGTTGCTTAGTCGCCATCGGCTATAAAAGGCTATAAGAAATGGTACAACCGGCTTTAGAGGCTATTGGAAATCTTACAGCCGGTTTTAGGTCCATCGTATTTTGGAACACAGATTATACTGCCAATTTTTACCAGGGGACCCGTGGACTGACTCATTAAGGATCCGCATGAACATGTTAACTTCCAAAAGTGAAATACTTTCTAAATATCGTTGCGTTATGGATTCTTTAGAGGAGCCAATGTCCACGCGTGCGAAATTAACTCGTTAGGTAATTTTCAATTCTTGCATTTTTGAAAAGTAGAGAGTACATACAGTTTACAGAAATTTTCCTCGATTTATTTTAAGAATATTATAGGGCGAGAGAAAGAAGTTCAAAGTTGCTTATTTTAATCTTCCAATTAGACGCGCATCTCCCAGGAAGCCAAATGGCGTCCAAACATATCTTAAGGCACTCTCGACCGTATCACTCCTCAACCGCAATTTAGAATTTGAGTAGTCGTTGTCAATGGACAATTCACATCACAAATTGTGGCAGAGGATTCGCGCGCCCGAAAGGGTACTCGTAGCGGGGCGGATAGTTTCGGACGCCATCTTGGCTTTGGCGGCCGTGCTCACGTTACTTAATCGGAGCTCAAAATGTGCAATTTTGAAGCTGTTTTTTTGTGGATTACAACGGGCCTGTTGCAAACTTTTGCTAGAGCAAAAATAAGAGTTGTTTCTTGTAGATAATGCCTCAAAAATCACGATGAGCGCATCGGCAAAGTCTGAAATGCACTCATAACTTCACAATCTGCGTAAGAAATTTGCGTTTTTTTAAGCTTCCCGCTTCAAAAACGATACTACGGCACAGGTGAACATTTTGTTAGAGGAGTCGCTCCATCGTCGGCGATATTCATCATGGCTGACGCTTGCGCGCAGTTCCGCGCGTAGTTCGAGGAGAGTTCAAGGTCAATCAATTCGGGCGTGGAAAATATGAACGTTAACACACCGATTGTTATCTGGTGTAATCCAGTTCAGGTGTTATCTCGTCCCATCAAACGTGTTTTGGCGGATTGGCGTCGGCCATGATGATTATTGCCGACGATGGAACGACTCCTCTTACAAAATGTTCACCTGTGCCGTAGTATCGTTTTTGAAGCGGGAAGCTCAAAAAACCGCAAATTTCTTACGCAGACTGTGAAGTTATGAGTCCATTACAGACTTTGCCGATGCGCTCATCGTGATTTTTGAGGCATTATCTATAAGAGACAACTCTTATTTTTGCTCTAGCAAAAGTTTGCAACAGGCCCATTATTCTTAAAAAATGGGAGACATCCTTGTGAACACTGTGTGCTTTCTGAAAGCCAGAACCAGTTTAAAAACCAGAATTACAATTTATTGAAAAAGCTCATTAATGATAGGTTCCCTACGAATTGAAGACTCGTCGATTAATCGATGGATCGGAAGAAAGGCTACAAAAGAAGATGCTTGATTGGGTTCCTCCTGGGAGTATAAGAATTCAGACGCCCAGTGAAAGGATGGCGACAGGGGGTTTTAGAAGAAATGAGGGATTGCCAATTCCCTGTAGGACTTCGGCGGCTAGGTGTCGCAGAGCGCCAGAGAGCACTGTGAAAGCGGCTTTTTTGTATGTATCGATTTATCGAAAATCCATCGATGCTATCGATCTTTTGAACTTCGGTACATTCGTCGTTGACGGCGTGTCATTTTTTGCCAAATAAAGGAGACGAACCCAAGTCCGTAGTCTCTAAGTCAATAATAATAATAAATCGCGAAATGAGCGCGTGGTACGAATATCGCAACCATTTCCTTATAAAACCGAGTCGGTGCTCAATGAGTCGAAGGAACACGAGGCCGAATCAAAGGGGAGACCCAACCTTTGACGGGTCGGCGAGCCAGTCGCCGGTCCCCGGTCGGTTTCAGCGAAAAAATCCGGAGATTAAAAATGCGAAAACCGTGGAATGCGCGCGACGAAGATCTACGATCTCCGCGGAGCCCCCCGTGAAATATTAAAGGCGAAAAGGAAATATATCGCGTCTGGAAAAGCCTCGGGTTTGGAGTTGCCGCTTTGGCCGGCAGATGCCGCGGTAGTCGCGCGCAGCCGTCAAATTCTGATCGATTCGGAACGCTATTTCGGGGCCCATAAATCCTCCGCCGTCGCATAAATCCTCGGTCGAGCTCCGAAAGGTCTTCGCAACACCACAAGTTGAACCCTGGCCCCCGTAGGGCACTCCCAATTCCAGGGCTCACGCACGAATGGAGTTGCGTCTCGCCGAAATAGGCGAACCTTAAACGAGACTCCTCTTATCTTGTCCTTCGATCGCCATCACATTTTTCGCGACAGTGCTGAAGCATCCCCCCTTCTCTTTCCCTTCCCCCCACTCTTCGAGAAAAGGAGGGGGGTCTACGTTGTGGACCGGCCCCTACCGTTGCCATATTGCAATTTTGTTTGTTTTGCAATAATGGACCGCTGGTCAGCACCCATACGGCGAGAGTATGGACACTGATCGTGGGGCCCTTGGGGATCCTTTGGGATACACGAATAAAATAAGTTCCGTTCATATTGAACATCGAACTTTTTACACGGCCAGATAACGGAAGTTTAAAGTTACTAAATCCGAACTTAGTTTCAGCAGTTTCAGCTTAACACAATTTGGTTCCTAACTCTGAAAACTTCGGTCATCTAAACTGGGAAGGTTCGGTATCTAATATAAATCAAAATTCAGTCCCTGTAATCAAAATATTTTACTCAAAGTTACAAAATGGCTGCGACTGAAGATCGGAGCGGGTGACAGAGGGTTGTTGCCAATATTTGACGATCATTAACTGCTGCACCTGTTTCCAACCTCATAATAGCAGTTTATTCATGAATGTAATGCATAAAATTGGTTTAATTTCAAACATTTTGGTTTGAACATTCCGGATTATGATTTCAAATAGCTTAACTGCTAACTTAAAAATTTCGCGTCATTACTAGAAACCAAGTAGGGGCTGGTTCCAAATTTTACCGCAGGGTGGGCTGAGAAAGGGGGACTTTAAAGATGGTCTGTGCGAGATCACTTAAAAAATGCCGAGTGGGGCTGCTAACTTGTGTCACAAGGAACTACAGAGCGACCCCTCTGGCTAAGTTTAGGGGCAGTCCTCCCCTAGCTCCCAGATTAGTCCGTACTCGGTCATAGTCTTTGATTCAGCTTTTTTGTTCGCATTGTTTGTCTTAAAATCGTAGAAAATTATTCTATGCTTTTGTACTAGTGGTCCAATTTTGAGTTTAAGTACACTAACATTGAATATTTTGGGATTCTAGCAAACATATTATGCATGTTTATGATAGTAGCACTTGTAAGAAGTATCGGTATGGTAGTCGAGTGCTACGCGAGGGAAGAATGTAAAGCTGTATGAAACTTACTTTTATTCAAATTTGAAACATTGGACCTCTTTACTTGTACACCTGGCTCGACCATATCAATACTTCTTACTGACATTAAGATCCCTTTTCCTTGGACGAACACCTTTACACAAACTGCAAATGCATTTTTGTTTCAGGGTTGCAGTTGAAACCTTGGAGCACAATTGAAGCTCAGCAGAGGAGCCTGCTATGTTCATAGCCACATGTTTTGAGATATCAATTTTTATGCACCGCCTGCGCTGCAGTAGTGAAAAAATGAAGATTCTGGTTGCAAAGGTAAGAAGATCTCACCCTTGAATCTCCGTTCTTGTCAAATGTTGAAATACACGATCGGGTTTAACTGTGTACATTTCCGAAAAGTTTTAACTCGTATTTTGACCGTCAGATTTCAAAACTGACCCGGACCACCCAGGACCATAAAAATTTAAAGAACAGGAAATGCATGCTAATATGAAGTTACATGTCACTGCGTCTTTTCAGAGGTCATTACTTAAATTTCAGGAGGGGGTGTGTTTTGATCCTGTTTTACGTATCCGTCGGGGTGGGGTGGGCGGGGGCAACTCCAAGCCAGAGGGTAAAGAATTTTACAGACTGCCCCTTATTATTTATTCATGCAAGAGGCTGGACGAGCACCCGGAAAATCGGCAACAGCGCAAGCTTAACATCCCGGCTGACAAGTCCAGTATTTATTGCTATTTATTTGCTAATTTCATTCTTAGCTCCTTCGCCGTGGAAAATGTATCTTTCATTTGCCGCTTTAATTATTTAACTCATTTCTGGGCCCCGTCTCGATGACTTGCATCGATTCGTTTTCCTTTAATTTATTTTCAGTTTCAGGGTGACTCGGCTCTGCGGCTCATATTTATCTATCCGTGTATCCGCCGCCATTTTTAGAAAGTGTCGCTCATACGAGGCGCCTGAGCCAGACTGAAAAATGAGTCTAGGCCTCGGTTATCTTTTTACCCTTTATGGCCGTAATACACATTCTCCATCGCTGATTCATTCTGCTTTCTTGAATGCTGCGCTTCCATTCACCAATGGGAAAACTTAGTAGGCAGGTTTAAGATGAGAGGACGGGCGGGGACCTATACCTTTGGATTAAGCATCGAAATTGGTAGACAAAGCTGATGGATTTTTTTTGGGTGAGGGGGGGGGGGTTGAAAACGTGGAGATTGAAGCACTGATTGCAGAAAAGGCATTGCATGCTTGCGATATGTCGTAGAATCTCCGCTAATGTTTCATCAATTATAATCAAAGCAAATCGTATGGAGTTCGTTGAAACTCTTACTGAATTTTCCTCATGATCGTACAATGCTACAAACAAAAAATTCCATAAAATTCACTGGATAGCGTCCTTTCTAAAATATAAATTAGCAGTGAAAATTTCGAGACACCGCAACGACGAAATGCCCTTTCTGCAACTAAAGCCTCAATTATTTACTAAATTTCTGCAATTGGGATTTTTTTTGTGAGTGTTCCCGCTATGCTTATCCCTCAGTTTTCGAATCTATCATTGTTGGGTAACAGTAAAAGTGGACTTCATTTCGCAATCAGGAACTACAATTTTTTACTCATTTTTAAAAATACCGATATGCATAGGGAAAATAATGGCACGTGTGTTGTTTTCACAGTGAGCTGAAAATGGTAGTTCCATATTTGCAAAGTGTTGTCCAAATAATGACGGAACGTACCTGAATCTCAGGAAGGACTCAAGCATACCGAGAATAAAGAAATACCGATTTTTTATCCAAATTTTCAAAGATACCTCTAAATTCTCAAACAAATCCCAAAACTTTTTATAGGCTTATTATCTTTCATTCCCGAAAGGTGTATCAGGAAAGCCAGAATCGTGAACAATTCTATGCTCCTTAACAAATTGAAAACTCCTTCAAATTTCTCAAAAATTTACACGGGCACTGAGGAATCGTAGTTATAGCAAGGCTTGATTTCAATAACTATGTTTAATTTTGGGTACCAAATGAAATTTTAGTCTCAATCATAATGCTACTCTACTGTATGTCCAGTTCAACCATTATTTTGATTAAGGCCTCTTTGCTCTATTATTACCCGAACGAAATCATTATCACCCCAAAAGTAACTCGATAACCAAGACCGGAAAATGTTGCGTTTGTCATCAGACATGTTGAGCATTTTAAAGAGATATTATTCAATTTTCTCCGTGCAAGTCCCAAAATATTGAAATTAGAAGAAAAAAGAGAATCAAGACGTTGTCACTCCTCTTCTACTTTTGCCCTATTTTTTTATTGCTTTTTCTTCGAATCTCGAAAGAGAGGAGGAAGAAGCAACATTATAAAAAATACGATTTCTTTTTTTCAGTGTAGGTCCTCAAGTTTTCTAATCAATACGAAAATTGTCCCAGTGTTCCTCCTTTTCTTCGTTGCTCTATTTTTCCCCTTTTCCTACTTCTACAAATCTTGAGGGAGGGAGAGGGATGGAAGGAGGAGGAAGGAGAGTCATCCATTCCCTCAACCCCCTCTCTCGCTCACGTCACTGTATAAGCTCATCCTCTTCCTTTGCAAAATTTTGCGCCGGACATTATCATTCATCTACATATCTTACGCATAAGTTCGCGTGAAATAAATCTTCCTTACTTTGAATATTTCCTACCTCTGATGACTTGGAAGCACATGCACGACAGAAATACGCCTCCCCCCTCCGGC
>NW_017547098.1:8148236-8176232 GCF_001854935.1 Bemisia tabaci
ATCGCTGAGTTTTCAACGGAGGGAGGGAGGGTGGGGTGGGACGGAGGAATGGAGCTATGTTACGTTATCATTGTGTGTATATTAAACGTCTCGCATTAAATAAATGTTGGATTCTGGAATTACATTTAAATACTCGATAATCGATTAGCAGTGTCAGAGCCGACCCCGGAATGGGATCTGTGCCTCGATTGCTGCTCACCGAGCAACGCGATCACAGCGCTACTATCCACTCCGTTGCCAAATTTTGCAAAAATACAAACGAATTTACGGCAAAATTTGTTTAAAAAAATATTGCCTGTAATGGTGTAAAATATGTTGCCTTATATGTTTAATCACGTGCAAAATGCGATTTTACAGTTATTTTGTAAATATGCATCGTCTGAAAAATTGTATATTTGACAAAATTTCTTTATATCATTGACGAAAGTATCAGAGAAATTTGAAATCAGAGGCAGAGAATCGATAATCTAATCTTGGCGTAGGATTGTTTTGATCGATGAATAATGCGAAAAACAACATGTCATATTAATATTATGTACAGGATAAAAGCGTGCAGTCTCAGTGTGCTTATCATCACAACAAGACAACACAATCACTAATTACTTTATTCAACAAGATTTTCACGATTCTAATAAACACGGATACTTGCTCCAGAATTGAGCCTCTATAAATTTCCTTCAATCAGGCGTATAGGCAGAATGCGTGCACTCGTGCTGTATTAGATGCCTACTCTAAACGCCTTGTATGCCGTCCCTCCAACTCTTACATACTATAATGTCACAGCAGAAATGACCAAAATTTTAGATTTGGGCCAAACATATGTGTTGTGAGTCTCAGAGATGTATTTCTGCCTAAAGAACGAGCCTCAGACACTGGAATAAAAACGCATTTGCCTTGACAGAATTTTCACTTTTCTACAACTACCTCACATTATGAAGCAAAACTTGTAGACAAGTTCACGTCATCTTCTGATAGGCTTTCATTGAATATTTTGCACAGAGTTTTTTGTGGAAAGTGAAGATTGCTGTGGCTGTCAATACTGCCGAACAATTTTTTTCAATTCGCAGAACATAATCAATCAATTTTTTGTCATCTTCGCAGAGCAGGGCTAAACAGTACTCTTAGCATTAACATACAATTTTTAGGAATTCTTAAGTATTCGTTGACGAGGAAAGGGACCTGAGTCAACAAAAAAAATCAAAATTTTGTCGGCGATATTAGAACATAGAGGAGAGTTCCTGAAGATTTATTGTACAAAACACACCCAGTGTTTTCCCTTCGAAAATTACTCTAAAACGTCCTGAAAGTAACCTGGAGTTATGACGATGTGATGGCCTAAAATTCAAATATGTGGTGGGTGTGGGCTACGAGAATACTAGATTATGACGCAACTTCTTGATCTAATTGTCATCTGATTGAGAACAATATTGTTGCACTAACTTAACTCTAGTAGCTCAATGTTTCTCCATCGATTTATTTTTCTCGTAGGAGCTCCTATAATTTTAACTTCGTTCCTAGTTCGATGAAACTTCACCGGGCAGTATGGTCAGACATGGCAATGCAGTCACGGTCGGCAAGGAGAGGACCCGAGTATGTGCTCCCTTGCGCCTGCTCCCGAGCAATGAGGATCTATGGTTTCCCTGCCGCTGCCAGTCGCGGAACCCACCCTTGCTGCCAGATAACGCCGAAAGGAACAATATTTTCCAACCGGTTTAATATTAGGAACAAAGTGGTTTGGACACGAATCCCCTACTTTAATTTTTTTTTTTTTTTTTTTTTTTTTTTTTTTTTTTTTTTTTTTTTTTTTTTTTTTGGCAGAAAATTTAGAATCATGGATGCTTAGCTTAGAACCTTTGAGATGTTGGGATTTCAGTGGGATTTTTGAACTCTTTTGAGGATTTTGACATACTGACTTCGGTTTTAAGGGATGACGCCTGACAGACTTCTGAATTTTGCAACAGCAGCATCGAACGCTCCTTACTGACAGGCTCATATTAGAATGCAAAATGATATTTTGTAGGTCCTCAAGTTATGATCTTTAAACTCCAAGGAACATTTCGGTTTTCTTTTATTACAAGTTGAAACTTTTTTGAAAATTAGAGTCTAGAAATTTTAAAGTACGTGACGACGTTTTAAAATATTTTCGTAAAATTTGTGAAAATATATTCTGAACAATTATTGAATTAAAAAAAAAAATTTCCGCTGTAAAATTGTCTTAAAAAACGTTCTGAATTTTCCGAAATTATTGAAAAAATATCGGTAAAATATCGTCGATCCATAGAGTAGGTTCTAAAGTTGGGCAACCCTTTCTGTTGAAAAAAACTGGTGCTGGTCAGAATCACCAACGGCCCCGTTTCCCAGGTTAAAATCTACGGTTTTCCGACGAAGACCGCCAACATTGGAGGATGTTGGCTATTGGCTAGCATGTAAATCAGCCGCGGGTAGCACAGCAGCTCCGGACATTTCGTCGTCTCTCTGACGTAACAGCGTATCTATATTTCCACATGAGCCTTGGAAAGCATGAAGTTAAATGGGGAATAGGGCTCACGTACGCCCTTAGATCAGAGGAGCGACGATTTGAGTCCTCCGGCTGTTCCTCCTCTCTTCGGCCGCTTTTGCTACCCCTGTCACAGTCCTGGAGCGGCATCGCACAGAATCAACCCCCCTCCTACCACGTGTCCCCCTTGAACCCCCCTTCCCCGCAGATTCCCTCGAACGCAGGATTCAAAGTTTGCCCCCTCTTTCTTCGGGAGTCCTGCCTACGTCTCCCATCTCATGTAAATAAGAAAATATGGTGTCGCGAGGCAAGAAACCTGTATGGTTTAGCATCAATTTCCATGCAGTTCTGGTTTTTTCGTCATTTTAGAGTGAGTCAGGTAAAATAGGTGAACAGGCCTCAAGGAAAAAGGAGCCAACAGTATAACTTTGGAATAGGGTTTCTGCAAGGGATTACGAAGAGTTACAACTACAAAAAATTCAAGATACCGAAGAAAATATTTTGCGAGTTTGTGAAAATCGTAGAATTGTTTTTTCCGTATTCTGTACTTTTTGCAATGGCAAATTATTTTAATCGCTCGGAAGGATGTATTTCTAAAGCTAGACTGCTGAATTCAACTAGTTCTTGACAAAAATGTTTCTTTTCATGACGCTGTTTTGAAGGCTTTCAAAGCTCCCCCTTAATTACAGTGCAAACCGAACGGGCTTCCTAAAGGACGATGCTGTTTAGCAGCATCATTAGCAAACAGCCCCTTCCCCCTCCAACTCACTCTGCGGGCTGATTGTTGATTGTCATAGACAAAGCTCTAGACATTGAAGATAAAAGGGATATGGAGGAATCCTATTGGTGGAAGCGAGTGGTTGCAATGGAAGAAGCAGGTAGGTAATAGACCAACTAATGGCAACCCACGAGAGACCCTTTAGTAAGCCCACTATTTTCTCCCTTAGTCTATGAGTACCACCCAAATTAACCAATAGGGTCGCTTCACACTCATTATGTCCCCTTTGTCTATCGATTTCAACGATCAGCCCGCTGGATCCACCACTACCGTTGGAACACCTTTCAGATGGACAAAGCCAAAAAAACACGACATCATGTCTATGTCTATACCGGCGATCTGGAGGACGTTGGAGACGGGACGACGTGCGACTCGGGAATCGCGTGGATATTTTTTTCGCCGATTTAGGAATTCGCGCGGAGGAGTCGTAAACAAAGCTTAATAACGAGTGGATGAGCGCGGAATGAGCCGACGGGAACAGATGTAAGTGTGAAAAGGAGCCGTGGAGGAATGACGCCGTGATCGGCGGCGCGCACCGGAATGCCCGCCGCCGCGTAACTCACCGCGCCGGGCCCGAGACCCGGGCACTCCGGCCCCGGCCAAATACGGCTGAGATATTTACTGGAAGATGCTCGAAAAATTCCGCCGATCGCCACCGCGCTGCACCGATCGTAAATCATTGAACTTTTTCTCGCCGCTAATTTATTTCATATCCGAGCCCGATGCGACGATTCCCTGCTCCGGGACGGCAACACGCTCCGCGGGCTTAATTAGCAGCGTCAAGGGTAATGTCTGTGCTTCTCATCGGGTTTTTAGAAATTTTCCACTGTTCATAGAGAGGGGGGGGGGGGCTTTAGTCTAAAACGTGTCATAGCATCAGCGTAGATTAGCGGGTGAATTCGATCACTTGGGATGATGGGTCAGTTGCGCTGGAGCCCAATTGCAAAATTGGGAGGATATTTTTAAAAAAACGAGGCTCGATTAGGTCACTTCTATTTTCGGGTATGTTGCTCACGTAGCTCTTGAAGCAACAGCACAAATAATACCAATGGTAACCAACACTTTATAGAAATACAGCAAGGGAAAGGACTCGTGTTGCTACGGCGCAATGATACAACTATTTGAACTTGATAGATGTCCGTGTTGTATCTGCAAAATTGAAGGCGCGATGGCGCGCGGCGTGAACTCACTAAGTCCGCCTCGTGCTGCCGATGAGGTGTTGCTCTGATTCGAGAGAAAAGTTTTAAAAAACGAGGCTCGATTAGGTCTCTTCTATCTTCGAGTGTGTTGCTCGCGAAGCCTTTGAAGCAACACCACAAATAATACAAATGGTAACCAACACTTTATAGAAATACAGCAAGGGAAAGGACACGCGTTGCTACGGCGCAATGATACAACTATTTGAACTTGATTGATGTCCGTGCTGCATCTGCAAAATTGAAGGCGCGATGACGCGCGGCGCGAACTTGCAACGCTCCGCTCTATACATGCCAATGTAAGCAGAGAGGTGTCGCTACATCGCTCAGATTTGGGAGAAAAGTTAAAAAACGAGGCCAGATTACTTCTCTTCTATCTTCGAATGTGTTGCTCACGTAGCCCTTGAATCAACACCATAAAATACAAATGACAGCCAACTCTTTACAGCGGTAGAGCAAGGGAAAGGACTCGCGTTGCTACGGCGCGGCGCAATGATACAACTATTTGAACTTGATGGATGTCCGTGTTGTATCCTCAAAATAGAAGGCGCGATGGTGCGAGGCGTGAACTTGCAACACTTCTCTCTATACATGCCAATGTAAGCAGAGAGGTGTCGCTACGTCGATCAAATTTGGGGGAAAAGTTAAAAAATGAGGCCCGATTACGTCTCACATGTTACTCACGTAGCCCTTGAAGCAACAGCACAAAGAATACAAATCGTAACCAACACTTATAGAAATACAGCAAGGAAAAGGACTGGCGTTGCTACGGCGCAATGATACAACTATTTGAACTTGATGGATGTCCCTGTTGTATCTGCAAAATTGAAGGCGCGATGACGCCGTGAACTCGTGATGCTTGGCTTTACGCTGCCATGAACTTAGGATAATTCATTGACACAGAGTGACGATGAATAGTAAACGCGCTTTCATTGTGAACTGATACCTCCTAGCGTGGCCGCGGAGGTTAAATAATTGTATCGTTTGGACCAAATTTTGCAATTAGAATCTACGCTAGGCTCATCCGTAGAAACACTTATGCGCTGAGGGAAACTAATGGTACATACGATGTGTCTGAATTAAACCACGATTTTTCCAATTGCAAAATGCAGTCCGTTTAAAATTCCAATCATCTGCGTAGCAACGTGAATTAGGGAGTAAATTCGATCTTTTAAGATAATTATTTGATTAAGAGTGACGACGCACAAGAAACGCCTTCATTGTGAGATGATACTCCCTAGCGTAGCCGCGAAGGCCGAATAGTTGTATCATTCCTCACCTCCAGTGTGTGGCAGAGGGTGAGGACTGAGGAGGTAGGTCAGATTTTCAGTTTTGTGGAGCGCAGAAATTCGAGAAATTAGTTGCCGTGTATTTTTTTATACATGTCCGCGGTGTTGTATTATCACTTGAATTGCTAATGAACAATCATGAAAAAACACAATAGGAGCAAACATCTTCACTTCAATTGAGATTAGTCGTATTCTGTTCGAAACAACAAATTGTTTCTGTTTTTTTTTTTTTTCTTGTTTCTTTTGCGTGATTCTGAACAACCAATGAGAAAACGAATTCCAATTTCAGGTTAGAAAACAGTCAAATGTCTCGGGCAACAACATAAAAATGACTTGCCTCTGAGCACGTTGTAGTTGTTGTGCAACAATGTTGCTGTAGGGGTCCCCAAATTTTGCGCGCGAAAATAAGCCCCACCTCCGCACAACACAAAACGATTTCGAACAAAATGCGATCGTTGTTTGTTTTCCCAACATGTTGCAAGTGTTGCCTCCGAACAAAATACGACTATTCAGGGTTTTCAAACCGACTGATCGAAGTAAGAACGAACGAATCGATATCTACCTGCATCCGAGGCCTTAAAGCGTCCGACCGACAGTCGTTCTTTCCGCAGTTCATCACATTCCCGGGAGCAGGTCACATTTATGGCGCTAGAAATCAAGTATCCGACGTAAATCCAAAATAACTCTTGATAGTCGAAAGTGATTAAAGCTTTACGACTCTCACGGCTCGTCGTTGGGCTCTCGGCGCTCACCGTGCGGGTGTTTCAGGTTTTTATGTTCGTGGCCAGTGAAACGAGAGAAGTGTGAACGGTAGCCGTTTGGAAGCTGTTTACAAGAATCTCAGTTTAATTCGTTTGAGAACTGTCGTCATGAAGTTTCTCGAGAAAAGAACTCGGCAAGCTTACAGAGAGGATTTTATTTTCACCAGAGAAAATGTAACTTAGAGATCCCGCACTAACAATCTAAGCAATGTAATCGGTGAGGTCAAACATTAGTTCGGAGGTTAACGCTACTCTCCGTCTAATACACGTAGTGATTAATCGGCAACTTGTTGAGCACACTGGAAAAAAAAAACCCGCTTGGATCTAGAGTCCAGACTCTTGAAAACAATGACAAGAAAAAATACTCTCGATTCAATCGGATTTTTACTTGAATCAAAAGGAAATCCGCTTAATTTAAGAGGCTGAGTTCTTGATTTAAGCAAAAATCCGATTGAATCAAGAGTATTTTTTCTTGTAATTGTTTTCAAGAGTCTGGACTCTAGATCCAATGTGTTTTTTTCCCCAGTGCATGGAATTCGCTAAGTGATAACTCTGCCGTGCTAAGGAAAAACGTTGTATGAACATTCAAGAGTTGTCAAATTTCATCCGATATAGAATGTTTATTTTTAAGGGAATCTATGAATATTTTTACTCGATGTTTCCGCGAACTTTTGGTGAAATTCAGAACAGAATTATCTTAAGTCTTGGAAGAAAAATATTCATACGTTTTCCCGGAAATTCGTCTTTTTTCGAATGAAATTTGGCAACGCCAGAAGGCCTATACGGCGTTTTTCCTCAGCACTGCAGAACTGATGAATGTCGAGTTTTTATCAACCGGCGTTATTATTTTCACATTTTTCTCGTGTTGATAAAGACCATGGTGCTTCCCTACGATTTGCGCGCGGAAGCGTCAGCCATGTTGAATGCTGCGTAGCATATTCTAATGTGCAAGCGCTCTGACGAAAAACTTGTGCTACAGTATTGTTTTTGAAGTCGGAAGCTCAAAAAATCGCATATTCCTTACGCAGATTGTGAAGTTAAGTGTAGATTACAGGATTTCCCGATGCATCCATTTTGATTTCTGTGCCTTCTTATCTTGGGCCTTGTCTCCATGGGACGTTTCATGGGATTTGTCCCAGGGAGAATTCTCACTTGCGAAGGTGGGAAAAATATTGAGTTAGTCGATACTAATCACAGTTAGTGCCACCTGAAAGTCATTGTGGAGTTCCAGGAACGATTTAAAAAGAAGAAGAAGAAACTTTGTCGTGTTGTTTAAGGGGGAAATTTCCCAGGAGTTTCATTCCTGCGATTTGAACTTGGGAAAAATCCCGTGAAACGTTCCGCGGAGACAAGGCGTTAGAAATAACTTTTCTTTTTCTCCCTCTCAGTCTTACTCTGAAACTTATTAAAGCTTATTAAGCTCATTTAAGCTTATTTTGGCTTTAATGATAATTTTTGGAATTGACTTTTGATTTCACTGCAGAACAGTGTGAACCCAGTACTATTCTACAATATTGTCAGAGGAACCGCTTAAGCTTAAAGGTTTTTCTTGCAAAGTAGGAGAAGTTAAACAATCTAAGTAGCAGTGCAATGCTGTTGGCTTTTTATTGCAAAATACAGACCATTTGGACCTCATCTTGTAGTAAGGAACCACTATTTCTGCACTGAGAAAAAACTATGGCTTATAAACCTATTAGAGGTAAATATGGAACACCACTAATAGTAGTACCTCTACATATAATAATAGCACATATACCTTAGTACTAATTAGTCCCCCACTAAAACCCCTTTTGTTCAAGGCTTCCCAAAGTTTCATCAATGGCACACTATCGTAACTATCGCCTATCGCACTATCGCTTTCTGGAGATCCACAAACACTAGATGTAATTCCTGGCCAACTCCCTTCTTTTTCTCTATGACGTGGATGATGGTAAATAAGTGATCAATCGTTGACCGACCGGCTCTGAAACCTGCTTGCTCTTCCGCTTCATGTTCTTTCCACTCCTCTTCAATTTTTGCTTTCAAGATTTTTCCATACACTTTGCTCAGGGTACCTGCAACCGACAGTCCTCTATAGTTATCACACTCATCTTTTCTACCCTTCTTCTTGTATATAGGTGACACCCAAGACTCTTTCCATTCTGTCGGTACCTTTCCACCGTCCAAGCAATCTTGCATCAGGTATCTCAACCGTTGAAACAGCTTGCAGGTTCCACACTCGATCAACTCAGCAGGGATATTTCCCGGACCTGGAGCTTTATCGTTCTTCAGCTCTCGTACGGCCTTTACCACGTCCTCCATATGGATCTCCAAGTTATGATTATCGTTAGTATACTCCAAGCTTACGCCTCCATCTTGAAATTCAGGTCGCCTTTCTGTCAGTAAATTTTTAAAATACCCCTCCAGTTTATCAATGGATATCGGAGATATTAAGTCACGCTTCATGTCCCTTCGCAGCCCTTTCAGCAACTTCCAGCTCTCAGTGCTTTTCCTTCCTATGTACGTAGGAATTTTATGGTGGGGCTTTCTCTAGGGTTAAATCGCATGGGGAGTTATCGTTGGGGTTTTTAATTACTAAAGGACTGAAACAAGGGTGTTGTTTGTCGCCAACCTTATTTAAAGTGTACCTGGAAGAAGTTTTAAAGGAATGGAAAAGATGCTTTTCGGGAATGGGCGTCCCGCTACGTGAAGATGGCACCCTTTATACTCTGTGCTTTGCTGATGATCAGGTGGTAATAGCTCAGGACGAAGAAGATGCGAATTACATGACGCGGAAGCTAGTGGAAGTATACCGAAAGTGGGGAATGGAAGTAAATGTGGTTAAGACGGAGAAGTTGGTTATCGGTGGTGATCAGCAAAGCATTGAACTGGAGGATGGCCGGAAGATCCTGGACTGTGAAGAGTATAAATATCTCGGAGTTCGGTTAACTAAGGACGGAAATTTGGATCGGGCCATTAAAGATCGGAATGTGCAAGGCAGGAAAGCTATCGCGATGCTAAATGGGGTTCTCTGGGACCAGAGTATCTCCAAGGAGACCAAAAGGAAAATTTACAACGTCATCGTGAAGAGTATCGTAACTTACGGGAGTGAGGTCTGGCAACTTAAGAAAAGAACTGAAGACATGCTTAGGGCAACCGAGATGGACTTTTGGCGAAGGTCTGCTGGGATATCGAGAAGAGAGCGTATCCGCAATGAAAGGGTACGCGAGATAATGGGTGTGGAAAAGGACATCGTGCACGATATCAGGTCCAAGCAGTTGGTCTGGTATGGACATGTGCGAAGGATGGCAGATGATCGGTTGCCCAAGCAGGTCTTCGATTGGGTTCCTCCCGGAAGGCGACGGCGTGGACGTCCTGTGAAAGGTTGGCGACAAGGGGTGGAGGAGGAGATCAGAAGGTGCCAATTGCCTGATGATCTCTGGGAGGATAGGGGGCAATGGCGATTGGGCGTCGCAGAGCGCGAGGCGGCGCTATAATCGCGACTTTATGTATGTACATATACCTTAGTTATGGTACGGGGTACCTTAATTAGGTACAGAGACCTTAGTATGGTTCACAGACCGAGAATCATTAGTTTATTTACGACTATTATAGGTGTTCCATATTTACCTCTAATAGGTTTATAAACCATAGTTTTTTCTCAGTGTGGCTCATTTGAGAAAAAAACACCAGTGTCATTGGTTTCCCTGTGCAAAAAGGTGTTTTTACGGAAGAGCCAGATATAGTGGTTCCTCATTGCAAAATGTAATCCATTTTACACCCCTTATTCCCGGGTTCGGAAGCTCAGTTTCAACAAGAGAAGAGTCATGTTTTGGTTCGTGAAACTAGCCACGAGTCCGTCTCGTCCCTCACGACCGATGGGCTTTCCACTCACACACTCACACTCCTTGCCAAAGCCACCTCCCCCGCTGCAGTCAGCGCGAGGTTTATGTTTTCATCAATTTTCGATGAAAGTTGCGCCGTAAATCAGGGCAAACAATGGGATGTAAAACTCTCAACCAATACGGAAAGCGCAGCCACGAGACTGTGTTGACAACTTCAGCGGATATTCAAAGGATTATAAGCTTACACCACGTCCGAAAATCCCCTTTTTCGGGGAGGTTTGGCGTCTGTGGGCGGGTATTAAACCGCGAGCCGCGCAGATTCGAGTTTATTCCGGCGCAAGGTGTAAAACGCTTTCCGGAATTGTATTAATCCTGCGTTTTGCGTTCGACGTAGCTTTGAGGCCATCGCGAGTTTCAAAACGTAATAAATTTGCGAAATGTGGCCGGACCGTTCTGCCGCTCTGAGGAGAAACACCGTATGAGCTTTCAGATGTTGCCAAATTTTGTTCGACAAATTAAGAATTTTCGGGTAAATTGTTAATATTTTTTCTCGGATTTTTCAGAGAATTTTATTCCTAGTGTAATCTGAAATGTCTGTAAATTTCACGGAAAAATATTTATAACTTTCCTCAAAAATAAATATTTTCGGAAAGGAAATTTGGCATCATGGAAAGGCTCTCACGGCGTTTTCCCTAGCACGGCAGCAATTGCGTTCGGCTGATTTCAATCGCGGGTCAAACGCTGATGTGTGAGCCCAACATGTGTGAATCCCTAAACCGCTAGTCATCTTGAGGATATCCACAATGTTTTTGTTTGAATGGAGAGCTTAATTTCTAGGCTTATATTTTTATGATTACTGATTCTAGAAATTTTCTGA
This sequence comes from Bemisia tabaci, assembly GCF_001854935.1. Classification (NCBI taxonomy): domain Eukaryota; kingdom Metazoa; phylum Arthropoda; class Insecta; order Hemiptera; family Aleyrodidae; genus Bemisia; species Bemisia tabaci. Next base: position 8,159,459 of record NW_017547098.1, read on the forward strand.
TACGGGAATTTCAGTCTGAAAGGTTCTGCGGTTGATGAGTACAATCATTAACAAAGATTATCAGTGGAAAGATGGAAAAGATAGTTAGATGTTGGCATGGTTGCAATAAGTAAAATTCACCCTCGTAGTTATTAGATGGAGGATGACACAGGATCACAAAACGAAATTGCGCGCATAAAATTGACACTCAAACTCGGTAATCACGTATCTCTATTTTGGGCTTTTGAAATTCCACACCTGTCTTATTTTTCAAAAGGAAAATGATTTAGGTCCCTCTGGCGCACAACGCTCCTGGACCTGAAAGGGTGTGCACATTAAGATCCGAAGTGGTAACGTAGGGCCGCACAACAACAATTTTATCGTGTTAAGGTACAGAACTGTTTTAACTATTTTTAATATAGGGCTCTGAGGCATAACATCTAAATTTGAGACACTTTTTGTTTAATCAGTGATCCTATGATGGTCAACCGAAATCAGATATGAACAAGGAACTGCTTTTCAGGGGTTTTGCGTTCATCGTCGCAAGAACTTTTATGTTTCCGGTTGACCATAGGGTCACTGATCAAACTGAAAGTCGTACATATCCAAAATGTCTGCCGCGGGGCCCTTTCTTGAAAATAATTACAATAGTTCTGTTCTTTAACGCAAAATTGCTAGAGTGTGTTCCTTCTTTACCTCTTTCTGATCTTCATGTGCACGCCCATCCAAAGGGAACCTGAAAAGTACGATACGCCCGCCCAGCGATCACAAACAAGTGTTTTAAGTGAGGACATATCGATTCATACATAGGGTCAACCGCAAGTTGAATCGCAGAACCGCATATCAGCGGTCTTTCGTTTTTTTCCTCGGTAGGCCGTACTTTTGCATTTAGCAATCCATGTGGAGTGTGCTGTGTGGAATAGGTACAAAAAAGGTGTGGTCGATCGATGTGTGGTACAAGCCTACCGACAGAGATAACGCAAGACTGCCGATATGCGGTTCTGCGTTTTGCCCTTTCAGTTGGACTACATTTTGCAATTAGGAAATTCTAGTCCATCTGTAGAAACACCCATGAGCATAGAGCACTTACACTTAATTGGTTTCGAAAACGAGCCAGATATTGTACGTATATGTAGTTCCAAATTGCAAAATGCGGTCCAGACCAAACAATAAGTTCCAAGTTCAAGAGGGATTTTGCTTCGGGATACGTAATTCAGGTTTGACTCCAAAGAAATGAAAACTCAAAACGAAAATTAAATACTCTTGAAGAAAGTATGTTTTGACTCTGAAAACCACATTACGTCGTTTCTCTGACGTGAGGGCGTATCACTATTTCAACATGAACCTCGGAAAGTATAGAATTAGACCGAGAACAGGGCTCACGTTGAAATTGAGTTATGCCCTCTAACGTCAGAGGAGCGATGTCGTATCTTCACTCGGACTTTAGAATCCCAGCCGGCTGATCATTGAAATTGATGGACAAAGCAATAGATAAAGAAGACAATGGGGAATAGAGCGGGTCCATTTGGTTGAAATGGGTGGTTGTTACAGACCTACAGGGAAAATGAGTGACTAAATGTAGGGTCTCCTGTCCGATCCCGTTATTCAGTCTACATTATTATTCACCTCCCTTGACCATTGCATCCACCCTTACTGAAAAAAATGGTATGCTGTTTTAGCACCTAGGATGTCAAAAATGTGTTTGATGATCCTAAGATGCTGCCTTGATTGGCCACGTAGTTGACTTTGCATTCGCAGGATGTAAAGTTAACTGCAGGGACATCAAAGGCAGCATCTTGGGATCCCACTGGTAAAAAAAAAACCTCTTGGTTCAAGAGTGCAGTTTCTCGTCGCCGGATTTAAGAGTCTGGACTCTTGTTTCAAGCGGATTTTAAATTGAATCGATGCAAAAGCCGCTTTGGAACAAGAGTTCAAGACTCTTAAATCCGGCGAAAAGAAACTGCAATCTTAAGTCAATGCACCGCGGCATTGGTCCAAGAGGTTTTTTTTACCAGTGCACCAGAAGTGACATGTTTGACGTCCTAGGTGCTAAAACAGCGTATTATACTTTTCGGTACTCTTCTACCAATAAGATACCTCCTTTTTTCCCTTTGTCTTTTATGTCTATCGCTTTGTCTATCAATTTCAATGATCATTCCTTAGACGAGGTCGCTGAAGACGAGCGCATTGGAAGCGCGCGACACCGAGGCTGCTAATCTTGGGGAGGAAGAAAAATGGCTAATAGGCCGGCTACTAATAGGGGCATGGAGCCGAGTGGAAGGACACAGTTATGCATGTTCGGAATGGCGGAAAAAAGTGTGCATTACATGATCCGGGGGAACAGAACAGAATGCATTCGCGGCGACTCCGATTGCGACTGGGAGCGCGAGGACGATCAGGAATAATTAAAGGCCATGGAGCCGNGGGGGGGGGGGGGGGGGAGCGGGGGCCGGGCAAAAGGACGGGCGCGCGCAGATTACAGCCTTTTGACATGAAATAATTTCAAGCTGGTATTCGGATAAACGGAATAAATAATCCATGTTAATTGATATGAAAAAGCTGTTAAATAGATATAATGGCGCCCAGCATCCCATCCACTACCATATCTATCTAGCATTCAGGCCACGTTGCCGCTTCCCGCGTGATAAATTCTTTTTGAAGATGGATAGTATCAGTGGGCTGATTATTTAAATTGATAGACAAAGGTATGAACATGAAGATTTGCACAAGGGGAAAATGGTTTTAAGGACTCAACTTCAGTTTATATGGAACACATGGTTTTTGTGCGAATTACTATCGGAAAAACTGGCCTCAAGAGCTAATACTTGCTTCTTTATTCGCGATGAAACATTTCCTAGAAAATTAACCTCTTCCGGAACTTCATGTTCTATAAGACGCCACTTTTCAGTCCTATCTCTTGTAAATGGTCACATATGGTCACATAGAAGCAACCGTCGTTTTCCCGTTTATTTTCCTCATTTTTTTGTTTTAGTTCGCTCCTGCTAGTTTTTCGGTTTTAGTTTCTTAGTTTTTCTAGTTTTTTCGTGTTTTACTTCGGTTTCGGTTGTGACGTGTCACCATGTGACCAACCCGGGGCATTACGTCCGTAAATCTGGAGCAAAAACATCACCTGATGACGGAGGATTACTCCGAATTGCCATCGTGAAAATAATTTGATGTAAGCCCACTGCTAGGTGGCGAGTGGTGATCGAGAGTAAGCTATCACATTCGTTTAGCTACCACATCTGGTCACACATTTATTTTTGTAAATCATTTTATGCACTTTGCACCTTTATCCCTGTAAACTCGTGCGGGTTGAACATTGAAATCTATAGACAAAGACCTTCGAGATTTCGAATAAAATTCGCAAAATTCCCGATTTCACTTAAAATATTTGGCAAAAAATGGATCACTATCAGTAAAATTACACTGGGAAAAAAAACACATTGGATCTAGAGTTCAGACTCTTGAGAACATTTACAAGCAAAAGGACTCTTGATTCAATCAGATTTAAGCTTAAATCAAGAGGAAAGCCGCTCAAATTAAGAGGCTTGGTTCTTGATTTAAGCTTAAATCTGATTGAATCAAGAGTATTTTTTCTTGTCGATGTTTTTAAGAGTCTGGACTCTAGATCCAATGTGGTTTTTTTCCAATGTTCTTTATTCGCGATAAAACATTTGCTAGAAAATTAATCTCTAAGCTACCACATCCGTTTAGCTACCACATCCGTTTAGCTACCACATCCGTTTAGCTACCACATGTGGTCACACATATATTTTTGTAAATCATTTTATGCACTATGCACATTTATCCCTGTAAACTCGTGCGGGTTGATCATTGAAATCTATAGACAAAGACCTTCGAGATTTCGAAGAAAATCTGCCAAAATCCCGATTTCATTCATAATTTTGGGCAACAAATGGATCACTATCAGTGAAATTGCTTAAAAATCACACTCAGCACATCAGAAATGCCCGAAAGGTCCCAAAATTCTCGTATGGAGGAGGTTCTGAAAGTCGAGCATGCTAATGTCTATATTTTCACCTCTACGGAAAAACCGGGGAAACGTGCAGAGATCTGAACCCGGTGTGTCTGCCGTGCCAATGAACATTCAAAAGTTGCAAAATTTCCTTCGATAAAATGTTTATTTTTTAGGCAAGTTACGAATATTTTTCCTGAAATTTTCAGGAACTTTAGATGAAATTGCGATCGAAATTATCTGAAAAATTGGAAAGAAAATATTCATAAGTTTACCAGGAAATTCGTGTTTTATCAAAGGAAATTTGGCAACGCCTGAAGGTCCATACGGCGTTCTTCCTTAGCATGGCAGTGCTGTCAATCGAAAAGAGGCTCTCCTTACAGTGATGGCACGGGGGCATGAGATTAATAGAATCGGGATGATACCCGGAGACCCACGCATCACGCATGCCATCGGAGGAGCAAGTCTTGAGACGCGTGGCAGGACAAAGCTACCATCTCCACCTTCATCGGCAGGAGCTTTCCTCGTATTGACAAGTCGCAACGCACGTCGTCGCTATCACCCTCTGTCGAACGCATGCGTGGCTCTCAAACAGTTTGTCAAATCCACGCATTTAAACGAAAAGTCCATCGATATAGAGAGTTCTGAGTGAAGAGACACGCTGTTAAAAATCGAGGAGTGAAATTCGGTGCTGAAGTGTATATTACGCCCAAAAATCCCGAGTGACATGAATGCAAAGTGAAATTGAACGTATTTCTGTCAAACGGAGCTATGTGCATTATGACGTGAGCATGTAATGCATGTATTTCTACGGGTCTCGGGGCTCATCTCTTAAAGCTCATAGTTCTGTTTAATAGGAATACGTCCAATTAGCACTATAAAAGCGTGCGACACTTCGCAAAAAGAGTAGATTCTCCTCCGAGATAGTGTAAGTCCCTCCAAAAAGGAGCAAAGATTATATCATTCGGGGTTTTTGGGCGCGCTCCAAAGACTCTGGCTTACAATTTACTCCGAAATTTTACCGACCAAAATTTTGAAAAATTTCCAAAAATAGACCGAATCTGGGAGGAAAAAATAATTCACTCTGTCTTTAGTTTATATTTTGCCGCCTCTCATATCAACCATATCCTGGACTCTACGTCACACCATTGAAATATTAGGATCAAAAGTTCATAAATCCAAGTGAGCTTCATATTGATGAGAAAATTGCAGATCTATTTGGACATATTTCTATCAAACGGAACTATGTGCATTAAGACATGAGCCCTGGGACGGATAAGAATATGTGCATAACAGGGCTCACGTCATAATGCACATAGTTCCGTTTGATAGAAAAACGTATATTCGTCTCCCCTACGAATATCAAAGGATCTCAAATCTTGACCTCAATTTTTTTTGAAACTAATTATACTGGTCCTAAGCTGTAATTAAGCTTTAGCTTAAAAAAACCATTTTGCCAAAAAAAAAGGAAACTACAACATTCGCGGTCCTTTGAAAGTTGGAACAAGTGACTAGTGCCCTTTTGATCCAATACACTCCAAGTGATCTGCGAACCGCGATACTTCGCTCGCTGCTTTGACCATGGAAATCTTCCCGACCTGCCGGAACTCCTGCGGGAGGATACAGGTCAAATACGTGCTTTGTATGCTCGGAGCTTTATCACACCTTTGCAAAGGACCCTTCGGCCGCGGCCGTTGAAAAGCCAGATGACGGGGCGTATGCAAAGAGCGAAGACAGACCCGAGGTGGCCGCTCAAAGGCGATTTTAATGATCGGTAAACAGCAACACTCCAGGCCAGGAATCCGGTATTGTTTGAAATCTATGTTCTCGGGCGATCGTAATTATGTCCCAGGGTAAGATATTACGCCCGGGTATTGATAGCGGCATCGTTGCCGAGCCGTCCTGGAAAATTTAGAATTTTTTATGGAAGATATTCGGGATTTGGTGAAATGTGGCAACGTTGGGAATCTTGGAGCATTCCGTGCGTAAATCCGATCGGTAGCCCGCATCAATAGAGTCGAGCTAGGTGACGACAACGGAGCCTGCACGTTGCGATATTGTCGCGAATCTAATTTTCACCATCGTTAGAATCAATTCACGCCTAGAATCGCCTATTTTTTCCGAAATCAATTTCTTTTTATCTCTTTAAGTACGCGTGACACGCCTCTTTCCAATTAAATTAGTGTCTGGTAGAAAGGTGTGGGTCAAAGTCTTCCATTTTTGTTAAAATTTTTGACCGTTTGAGGATACTGATATATTTTCTCAGAATTATCTTATTTTGGAGATAAGAGCGATGTCTTTTAATTTTTATCTTTTTCGTAAGGTTATAACTCCATGCCCCATCCGAGTGAAAAAACTTTCGAAACTCACTTTAAATGTCTCGGGGTTTCTTTCCTCTCTCAAAAAGGGGCATTTTTAGCTTAGCAAATGAACTTAAAAGAGTACTAAAATTTTCCCACTGAAAATTTGTTTTTTTAAAGCTTTCCCGCCGAAAAAAATTGTTCAGAATTTTTAAATACATGTGGACCCGACCTCTGACTTTGCAAAACATTATAAGTAATTCTGTTCGATTAAAAATGATTTTTTGCTTCTCCTGTAGGATTTAGTTTTATAAACTCACGCCTGTCAACCAAAAACCGATTCAAATATGATATTGCATCGTCAACTCCTGAAAAATGTGATTCTCCTGTTAGTCGAAAGTAATTCTCTCACTATTGAAGCTCTTCTTGCTATTTGGCACTGCTAGCATCTAGTGAATGGTATATATAAAAGGTATCAAGGCTACGTTTACTATTTTATCATATAATTGATGGATACAAAGGTCACTAATGTATAAAAGTGTGATTTGGGGGAGTTTTTGTTGATGCCATGATTTTCACACTGAAAAAAAAGTATGGTGACATTTACTATGAGTCTACTTGATTTTTTACACAGTGATACTATTTAGTGGAAATAACCAGAATTATAGTAGTATTCGCCAGAACTCTGGTGATTCTTACCATAGTATGGTAAATGCCACCATAGAGTCTGGTGTTTATTACCATATTCGTATCACTGTGTCAGAGATGGTAAAATCTACCGGCATATTTTTTTCAGTGCATCGAAGTTTCTTCTACATATAACTTTCTAGTGCCCCTTTAGTGTTTGGAATTTTACCTCACCATTATATTTATTGAGTTCCAAAATCTCAAATTCAGAGGAGATTCTGTTTTTGATGTTTTGTTTTGACTTCAAAGTGGCAACGAGGCAGAACTTTCTATCGGTACCTTTGCCGACGAAAAGGTGTGCACAGTTCGCGTTGAGTGCTTTCTTATTTACAAACAATAGCTCGCAAGAAGCGCTTTGCAAGTAAGTTATAACTGTCGTGAGGTGTTGATTTTCAGGAGCATTCAAAATCCAGCTATCGATTTGTTTCTTTGCCGATATTCAGTAGCGAACCACCGTTAAAATCGTTTGATGCATAACCGCCGAACTCTCCAAGCTCCGAATCGAATCGGTAGTGGCCTGGTCACGCGTAAAATCATTACAACCCTAAACCATGTAATTTCTTACTTAGATGAGTGGGAAAGGGGAGCTACTGCGTGAGATGCACTGCCCTAGAAAATGCCACCCGAGAACGTAAATTTGGCATCGCCGCGCCACGACACCGTCTAATTACGCCTTAGAAACAAGGTTGGTACTTAAAATTATAGCATTTTAAGCCATTTTTCGTTTTATCGGCCTTCCATAATTGCTTAAAAAGTTGGTAGCTAAAAACCTTTAACTAAGGAAATTTTGGTTTTCTCGAAAACCATGTGGTAGGCGAACTTTTCTTTGGAGAAATTTCGAATTGGATAGGAATCAACAGCAATTTTATCTCTCTTTAAGTAAGTACCACACATATCCTAGGAATTTCAACGGTTTTCGGGTTATCGGCCAAAAACCGTAAGAAAATAGTTGATTTTTACCTTCTTTTCAAATATGAGTTTGTTTTTTGGGAGGAAACGGGTCCTGTTATTTGAAGGGGGAAATTCTCGTTAGGACCCTGCATAGGTGATAAATCTCGAGAGGAAAAAAGTTCTACTCTTTGCCACATAAAAACACCAAATGACTGGACTGAGTGCCTGTCACGGTCAGTCATCTTTCGGAAAATCAAAATTGGATAAGAAATCTGCAACATTGCAAAGTGAGTTGCGTGGTTATGCGGAGATATGCGTAGACTTGCTCGGAAATTGGAGATGGTTGTTTCGTTTTAATGGAAAAAAGTCTCTTTAGCGTGGTACGATGTTGGAATCAAGACAAGATATCTCATTTCGCCTTCAATATTGATGATACTTCAAGCACATCCACAAAGCACGAATAGTGGTATCAAAGCGCCGTGTAAGTTCCAGATCCTTGTTTCATTGTCACCTCTTGATTTTTGACTTTTCAGCGGTGTATTGGTTTGATGCGTCGTAAAATTGTGAAAAACTAATATAAAAATTATTGGTCAAATATCAAGGAATTAGTCGTCTCGTTTTGCTGAGAAAAAGTCGTCCTTCGTCCATCAGCGCAACATAAAGTCGGAGTTGAGACAAAATTTCTTATTTCGCCTTCAATATTGATGATACTTCAAGCACATCCATAAAGCGCGAATAGTGGTATCAAAGAGCCGTGTAAGTTCCAGAGCCTTATCGCGCCATTGTCACCTCTTGATATTTGACATTTCAGCGGTATTTATATAAGTGTCTCGGTTCGATAGTGTCATGAAATTGAGAAAAACCAAGATAAAGTTTGCCCAGTTGTCTGGGATGAAGATAATTCCACTCGTCTAGGAGTTTACTTTTCGAAAATCTCAGCCGTCAAAGAATTTACCATTTTTGTATGGCGTGTCTCTTTAAGAGTTCACACACACCCCCCCCCCCCCCAATTTCACTCGAGGATGGCAAACATTTTCTCTTTTGAGGTTCTATTTTAAGCGATTCCTTAAAGTTCCCTTAATCAAAACGCAAATTGAATCGAGTCCCCTAAGGAAAGGAGCTGTTCAAAGAACGACTATAAATACGACCCCAACTTATGGTGTTTAGGACCGGGAAAAACTGGGATTCATCAGGGAATGAAAAATTCTAGGGAAAATGAGGGGAAAATCAGGGGATCTGTTCCAAAAACCGGAAATCTCTTCCTCTACCGCTTAGAGACCATTTTGCTTTCAAACTTCATGAAAATTTTAAGTACCTGTTGTTATTAATGTTTATGCAATTGCACTTGAGCGACCATTATTGACCTCCTGAATGACATATCGACGGTGTAAGTCGGCAATCACATGACTGGGTTTGCGACGTCGCAGACTTCCTGTCATATTTTATTTTTTAAACGGAAAATTACTCAACGGCAATTCTTTAAAACTGCCGTAATTTTTCTTCTCTGTGCGAAGAAAACTCTCCATAAACTTCAAGGAATGATGTCAATTTGTTCTCCTTTAAAATAATAACAGAGGCGGAGATTTTCAGCCACCGCAAACGAGATATGTGATTGCGAACTTACGCCGTCGATATTTAAATTATAAGCTTTCATTGATCTGCACTGACCAGAGCCAGACATGACGAAAAAGTAGGAAAGATATGGTACTTCGAAAATTGGAAGCGAGGTAGCTGGGGAGGTCATAACTCACAGCATCTCATTATCATGCCATTGTTGCTTCCTCTCGTATTTAAGTCAAAGAACGCCACTGGTCGGATCATTCACAGATGCAGGAATCGCCAATACATTTTATCAACTGCAGCATTAAATCGAATTTCAAGGGACTTTAATTCAGGAAGGCAGAATGTGTCTTAACATGGAAGCGCCTTCGACTTTTAGGATACTCCACGCACATCCGGGGAGTTCAAATAGTTGTATGACCTAAGCAGCGTTCATTGTATTGATAGGAATCTGGTAGGCACAACACTGTCATCATGTTTTATTCTAATGAATGGTTATATATGTGTGTGATATGGGAACTAAAGTACTTTAATTCACCGGTAGTTTCAGTGAAGAGAGCTTATCTCCAATGCTTCTCAATGCAGAAAGTCAGAAGCGCCTTCAGCTTTTAGGATACTTCACACACATCTTGAGAGTTAAAATAGTGGTATGACCTAAGCCGCATGCATCAAATGTTCAGGCAAACCGCGCGAGGAGAATGTTGGGAAAAATCGGCGAAATCGCACGATGTGGCCACTTTGAGGGGGGGAAGGGGGCATTTTTAAAGTGGTGTGGTAAATTGTGTTATTATTCTCATATGGTACCTTAAAAAGTGTGTTACCTCAAAAAGTTTCAAAGCCATAGCTTCATTTTAAAGGGGAGAAAAAAATTCGCGAAATGACGAAAAAACGCAATTGTCCGGAATTTGAAGTTCCCGCTTGGAGACTTGTCGGCCTCGGCGGCACCACTTAGGATGATCCGATTGGGCTGAACTTTTTTGTAGGTTCTTTTTTCACCAAATGACAACTTTTAGGGGGTGATTTGATTTTCGAAAAGTCGAAAAATAAGAACCACCCTAATCTGCAGCTAGTTTAAACATTAGGAACACTTTTGGAATCAATAATTTAGATGTGCGCCAAAAAAACATGAAAAAAAAAAAAAAACAAGCTGCTGGTTCCAACACTACTGTGTTGGAGAGCTCGCCTTCGTGAAACTATTAACATGACAAATTTTTCACACCGCAATAAATAAACTGAATCATTAATAAAACAGAAGATAAGAGTGAGATAAGACAAAATACAATAGAAAAATGGTACAACGAAATTTATTGTAAAGTTGACAGGGAAAGATGAACTAGGACAATTATTGGCAATAAATTTTATTAGTGGATGTACATGAGGCATGGTGTTTCTGATTACTATCTGACACAGTTCCTGACACTTTTGATGCCTTATTCAGCTAGATGTTGTTTCCACAAATTTATCAAATTATAATGCACGTCCACCTGTATATACGCAAATAAAAAAATAAATAAAATAAACAACAAACTCAGTTTATTTATTTATTTATTTATTTTTTTTTTTTATTTTTATATTTGCATATATACAGGTGAATGGTCACTGAATTCAGTGTAATAAGTTTGAGCATTATAATTTGATAAATTTGTGAAAATAACATCTAGCTGTGATCCATATTGTGTTGTTACAGAGTGTGTTGGTAGTGCTGAATGAATTTCGTATTTAAAAATTTATGAATAATGGGCCATAATGAATATTGCCGACGATGGAGCGACTCTTCTAACAAAATGTTCACCTATGCCGTAGTATCGTTTTTGAAGCGGGAAGCTCAAAAAAACGCAAATTTCTTACGCAGATTGTGAAGTTATGAGTGCATTTCAGAGTTTTCCGATGCGCTCATCGTGATTTTTGAGGCATTATCTATAGGAAACAACTCTTATTTTTGCTCTAGCAAAAGTTTGCAACAGGCCCATTATTAGTCAATGTAACGCATATTTGCTCTGGTTATAAAATGTAAAACTCGGCAAAAAACGTACATCAACAAAAATTCTGTGACCAGCGCATTATCAGATCCAAAAATTTGGCAACATTGTTCTTTCCTCATTTAAACATATGTAAATGTATCGATTCCAGGAGGGGCCAAGTGCTCCGCCAAGAATCGATTATTCAACACAGGTTTAAATGGAAGGAAGGCAGTGTTGCCAAATTGCTAAATAGTAGCCCATTAATATGAGTACATATTACCTTGTACAATCTAATTTTTCAACAAAACTCAACACGAGTCTTTCACATAACAAGTAAATTTGAATCTGTAAACTATAAACCTTCTTTTCCTGCGGACAATCATGTGTAAAATTCTATCACATTTATTCTTCGTCTTTCACAAAATTATTAAGATTTATCTGGAAAGTAAGTATAGTACTTCGTAAAAAATAGGAAGAAAATAAATGAGTTCAAAAAGCAGTACCTGGTTTGTAGAGCGTCTCTTCATTTTATCGGAAATAGAAAAATTCAGGATGTCACTGTCTCATCGGAAAAGAAGGATTTTCCATTACACTCTGTAACCGAGGAAACTGGAAGATTCTCTAATAAGATAGCATAGAGATAGCAGTCAGCTGATAATTTTATCGCAACGGAACAGCAAAAAAATAGGACTTCAGTTTTTGAAAATGTGAACGGAAAATAATACATATAAATAATTTAGCATAAAGGTGAACACATACACAAACAAATTCGTGTTGGTGTGAGTCAAGTCTGCTCGGCCACCGGAAAGTGATGCTCTCTAGTGTAGCAAACGAGAAACAATTAATCCTCAGTTGAATGAGGGAACGGAAATGTTCGACGGAGGAAAACTGTAACCCGCGAAAATTCAACTTTTAGACCTTGAAATCAATGGGATTTTGGCCGTTCCTCCGACGGCAACGAGAACCATCCATTTGTCGCCACGGACACTACCAATGCTAAAAGAAATCGATCGCAAAGAGCTCTCCCGAGTGGGCGAGCTCAAAAATTCGATGGTATTTTCCAACAAAACCCTACCCTAGGGGAGTGGGAGAAAACTTTGGGTCTCATGTCTAGGAATGAGCCCCTGAAAATCAGGGAGATTCAGGAACAAATCAGGGTATGAGCATGGTCAAGAATTCTAGACACCATACCTTAACATGACGGATATGAATTTCCCTGTTCTGAAGACCCCATTTTAATCGTGCGAGACGGTTTTAAATCGTCGCCCTCCTGACAGAAGGACATATCCACACTCCGCGATGAGCCCTATCGTCCGTATGCTTGAATACTTTTCCGGGCTCACCTCAAAGTGTAATTACGCCGTTTTGTGAGGAAAGCAAGGATATGAACCCTGCCTACGCGGCAACGGTTCATCGTAGCCAAGATTCGCCCTGGCTGAGTGCTGAGTGCTGACCCAGCGAGTGAGCGAGCGATGGGCGACGGGCGCCGGGCGTCGGGGCGTGATTCTTGATTGACTGCAGCGATGAGGCATGACTGATCCCTGATCAGCATCAGGATCAGCACACGCCCGCCACTAGAGGAAAAACAAACAACACCTCCGTGCCCGCGAGTCATCTTCATCCCATCCGCGGATGCCGGGTGGATCACTAGACAGCTTAGAAATTAATCACTACAGAGGATGCTTTCTCGTCAAAATTTCACGCAGAACTCGGTGGACATATCGAAAACTTCAATGATTGTGGGTTTTACTCATAGTCGTTCTTAAAGCACTCCTTTATTTAGGAGGGATCATATGGCTAATTTTGTGATTAAGAAAGGTTTGAAAAAGCCCTCAAAATAGCAATATTAAAAAGACAGTTTTTGCCAATCTGAGTCAAATTGAGAGGCTTGAAGAACAATGCGTACAAGTGCAGTTTTTGGATAAATTGAGATATTAATAATTTTAATTAAAGCTAGTCTTAATCCATATCCTCTGCTCTGAAATTTGCTACAAAATTATCAGTGGCGTGGCGTGCTTTGCAATATATCGATTGATTTGCCATTTAAACCTATGGGAAAGGATCGATAGACAGGGTGTTCGCAGCGGACCCCTTAATAATCGACTCTTTACCATAGCTTCAAATGGAGAAATATTGATAATCGATCATTCACGCCTCGCCACTGAAAATTCGCCCTCTTAAGCATCAAAGGGTTGGTTGTAACTTTCTTTTCGTCATATGGGTCCATGAACTTTCGAAAGTTCAAACACGTTTTTCTCCAAATAGCAAAAACTGAACTTATGCGTCTTGTCCTTCAAGTCCCTCAATTGAGCGGTATAACTTTGAAAATAGATCCCTACAAGAGATTAAATGATTTGCGACTGCAAAAAGTATAATACGGAATGCGGGAAAAAAAATCCAATCGAAAAAACAATTACAATTTTGCAAATACGAAAGAGAACATTTTCTGATTTTGCCAAACGTTGAAGAAGGTTCGCACTTACCTTAAAATTTACAAAACTCGCATCATATTTCATTTTATATTTTGCGTTTTTCTTGTAGCGGTCAATCATGTAATGGTAAATGATAATTTCTTTCAAGGATCCAGTTTCAAAGTATAATACTACTGACTTTTACTCGAAGTCTGCTCAATGTTCACCGGAAAAAAGTCGCTTGGATTTAGAGTGTAGACTCTTAAAAACATTGACAAGAAAAAATACTCTTGATTCAATGGGACTTTTTGTTTGAATCAAAAGGAAATCCCCCTAAATGAAGAGGCTCGGCACTTCAATTCAAGAAAAAATCGGATAAATCAAGAGTATTTTTTCAATATTTTTAAGAGTCTGGACTCAAGATCCAAGCGATTTTTTTTCCAGTGTGTCCTTTTTGTAATGTTAGGTCAAGGATAGCCTTGAACCTTCGTTGCAACGTAAACCACGTGGGGCCTCCTAATGGCCTGGTTACACGCTCAAATTTCCTCCAAATTCCGATCAAAATGATGACCAAGATGGCAGTCGAGAGTTATCTAGATTGATGAGTAAAATTAATGAAAAGAGCGTGTTGATTGAAATAAGCCCGGTTGTGTGGAAATCAGGTGATGGATGAGCCCCACAGCTCCATCATCTACCATCAAATTTTTGGCAGAAAAATTGAAAGATGAAAATTTGATGGTATTTGATGAAGAAATTTGATGGTAGATGGTGTGCACCAATCACCATTTGATCGGAAATTGATGGAAATTTAAGCGTGTAACCAGCACATCAGAAAATAAGCTGTTGAAGGAGCGATTATGAGTATGACTCCAAATCAACGCGAAGGTGATGCGTCTTATATTTGCTGTGGCAACGTCGCATCTGCGCATCGTGGTTCCTAGACGAGCCTGGTCTAAGCGCCGGATCCTAATGGTGTTGGTGGTGAAGGATGTCACGGGCGGGTCATGTGAAATCCGCTCCAACGGGAATCATCCGCGCTCCTCCTCATTCATCTTTTTTCATGATTTTTCTCCGCACTGATCCGACCATAGCCGAAGGATCCTGAAAAAAGTCTTCCAAAAGGAAACGTCTAAACCTTTTATAGCCTCTCCCATATAGATGACCTCAGCCGAAAATGTGTACTTTAGAGTACCTGTATAGCGACAGTATAGACAGATGTGAAACTCCAAAAATCCATCAGGCCTTCACCGATGCCTCTGAGAATAAATTTAGGGCCCAGAAATGCAGCCAACCTATGAATTTCAATTATTCAGAGCAATGCACTAGTACAATTAGGTATTACGAATCATCGATTATAAAACACGTATTTTACCTAATTTTTGCATAAATTTACTAATTTTTGCGGAAGAACGCTCATTTATGTACATTCTTAGCCATCTTGGTTAGAATTGGAATCTGTAGACTGGCAGTGAAATTTTGTGCGTTAGAAGTTGGTTAGAAGGGTGGTTGCACTTTTGGGCCCTAAGCCCTCCATGAAGCGATCTGACCATACTCTCGCTGTATAGGTACTCTAGTGTAACTCAGATCGCGACTCTGCAAATCTCCGCTCATGTTTTACTTTTTTTAAAAGAAAACCAAACAATGTTTCTCTTGAAATTATCAGTGAATTTTCGTCATTTATTCTAACCAGGACTCGGCCTTGCAATGGAGATTTGCAGGTGCATGTCTGGAATTTTGTAAATGTCATGTTTAAAATGAAACTGCTAGGATAATTGAATACAATTATATGCTTGGTTTCTAAATTGAACAATCATTGGTGTGAATATGACAGATTTACCTAATCCGCCGAAATACTTGCTTTTAAATGGGAAATGCCACCAGAGGGTGGCACAAGGCGGCAAATTTCCTCACCTTTAAACCTATTTTTCCTTAATTACGCATTCATGAAAACATTTATAAAAAAATATTGCAAATTGCCCTCGACATGCACTTTCATATGGAGCAATGAAATTTTTGGGTCCAAATTCTTACTTACAGCTAATCAACGACTCAAGTTCTTGTTTTTTCCGGTTGAAAATTAGGTTTCAATTGACTGAAATCGTTCCAGATATTTTGCATGTGACCTCTTTGGTTTTACAGCGGCCTTGCTTCGGATTAAGTTGTTGGTTTACCGTGTCTCTTAATTATTGAATTGTTTGCCCATAACGAAAGTGGCAATAAATAAACACAAAATAAAAGGACGACCTTATACAGAAAAGACATAAAACCTGCTATCAACCGAAGGAGGGCTTAGCCCTCTAAATAGAAAAACGCGCTCCGGTGTAGGGTGGCAAAATTTTATGAAAAATAAAATCTTGAAGTTTCAAATGAAATATTTCATGAAATTACAGGAATTTATGAAAGATCTTGAAAAACACCGGTTCCTCTTCATGTTTCGCAAAATGTATTAATTGTGACTTTCTCTTATTTTTGTGTTTGAGCACGGTTTGCATATTATAGTCCCTGAAAAATATGAAGTATTTCACAGCCTCGTGAAATTGTACACGTAATATTTCACTGTTTCCATACCAGCATAACTGCCTGGACATGACGTCGTGCCTGATATCTTTTTCAACCTTCATCACCTGGCGAATTCTCTCATTACGGACACAATACAAATCTATACAATCTGTGCACGATACAATCTGTTTCCAATTTTTCATTTCTTTTACATGTTTCATGCCAATCTGTTCTGGTCCTATGCACATAACTGATGTTTTTTTTTAGTGCTATAGGAGGTTTTAAGCAACGTAAAGTGCATTTAAGCTAATCCTGGTTAATTCGTTTATCCACTCGCGCTATAAGCTTTCGACCTGTTCATTCCCCTCGCACGCATTACGTTGCATCCCTACCTCCAGAATGCGAAGCGCGCGTGATTATTCACGCACCCATGAATCAGTTTCTCGGCCGGCCATAATCGATCGAGAAAATCCTCCGCGGTGGCGGCTGCGGCTGCGGGGCCGGAGG
>NW_017547098.1:8176239-8309873 GCF_001854935.1 Bemisia tabaci
GGGGGAGGCCGATAAATAAGTGTAGTGTCTCATTAGACGAGCGCGGCCGAGAGGTAGTAATTGCCATAAGACCTCGGTCTCCATATTGGCGAAGCTTGTAGGAGACAATATCGGGGCCCCTGACTAGATAAATCAATTACAAAGCTTCGCGGTTTCCTCGCGCACCCTGTCACGTAATTTACGTCAATTGCCCCTCTTTATAGCGCGCAACACGGGCTCGCGGCGCGGCCGCGCGGGGCTAGCAAAAATGTAATGGAGGCTTCTGCGCTTGAGCGCTGCTCCCGGACCGCGCCTGCGCAGTGCGCCGCGCCGCTCCGGCGTCGAGTCGGCTCGTGCTTTTCCGCGCGGCGCCCCCCCCCCCCCTCGCCCGGCCCCACGGCGAAATTCACTTTTGTTTTAACTTTTTATCTGCGCGCTAATAATGGTTTAGTAGTTCACTAACAGGCTACTTGCCTTGTTAATTCCTGCTCCGGAGCCTGACTTATGCCGTTGTCGGCGCTAGCTCCTCGGCCGTCGAGGCGTCCTAAGTGTGTGCGTTCGCCGCGCCGATGCTCTCATCTCTCCCTGTAGCCCCCTCCCCCTCCGCCCCGCGCTGTCCACTCTCGGTTTTCTTGCCGCAAAGCCCGGCTCCGCCAGGTACATCCAGGGAAACCGAGGGGTTTTCAGCGCCACGCAGTGAGTTCAACTTGGAGCTGCGTGGCAGCCCTCGTAAAAGTAAGGCATACACACGGAGAAAAAAACTTCGTGCATGAGACCCGAAGTTGAGGTCATATGAATCTCTGAAGTTTTCGGATCACGCATCCGAAAACTTGAGATCCAGCTGCCGAAGTTCGGGTCAGACATCTTAAGTACTTCGGTATGTACCGAAGGATTCGGGTCACACATCTGAAGTACTTCGGTACATACCGAAGTACTTACATGTCCGACCCGAACTTCAGCAGCTGAACCTGAAGTCAAACTTCAGAGATCCGTATGACCTCAACTTCGGTTCTCATGCACGAAGTTTTTTTCTCCGTGCAGGATCGAAAGGATATATGCAAGGTCACTTTTTGACAAAACTGAGTTAATATAACACTACCGTAGCGATGGCTAGGTTCAGAAATGCTCATCTCAGCTTTTGGAACTGTAGGACACTGGAACGACTTGTTCGACTTGAAACGCGTTTTTCTTAAATTAACAAGATTCTTACCAGACCATTATTTGCACCAGTTTATCTCTTGTAAAACTTCAAAAGTGCGTATCTCTGGAAAATTTTTTTCGGAAAAGTAAAAAAACCGAAATTGCCCCTATTTATCTCATTATTTTCAATAAAAGATAAATAATTCTTGAGATGGCTAGGGTAAGATGTTTTTTACAGAATTCACCAGATATTTGAACCAGAACTGTCAAACAATTCGACTGAGATACCGAGATTCGCTATTTCGGCATTAATAACTGACCAACTCATATTGTATCCCCAGATACGCAAATATGGCATGAGGCATTGCGGCGGTTTTTCACCTTATTCAATCGAATCAAGACCGGACCAAGAGTACGGAAGGACTTAGGCAGATTTACTCGGCAAAAGCACCTGTTAGTCCCGCAAAATCGTTAATTAAGATGTTGGGTTCTAATTACGACGAATTAATCAAGAAGCATTCACACAGCGGATGCAGCGTGAGGGTGGCAGTAGAGATAACTACGAATGAGTAACCACTGTGTTGGATTTATCTACGAATGCGGCTTTTCTATACGAGCAATAGAATCCAACAAAAGAAGATACGCATTTTGGAATTTAGTGTCAAAATATGCACTGAAAAAAAAGTCGCTTGAATCTAGAGTCCAGACTCTTCATAACATTGACAAGAAAAAATACTCTTGATTCAATCCGATTTTTCCTTGTATCGAAGAGCCGAGCCTCTTGATTAAGGCAGATTTCCTTTTGATTCAAGAAAAAAGTCCGATTGAATCAAGAGTATTTTCTCTTGTTAATGTTTTAAGAGTCTGCAATCTCGATCCAAGCGACTTTTCCCCCCAAAGTGCTGTAATTGAATTGCGTTTTTGGGTAACTTTTGGATTTTTTTCGAGTAAAATATTAACATATTTTGACATAACAGAATCATATAAAAAACATTTTCTACAGCTCATTTCCGAAGCCAACTCAGAACTGTCAAAAGTAGAAATATGCTCTTTTGCAGTTCCACCATCGATATTCTAGTGTAACATTAGCGAGAGCGTTCGCTATCACTAATAGATAATAAAAACTCATCCTTGACGCCACTGTGCGCCGCACACCGTGCGTGAATTATCGAAGCTATCGAGTAGCAAAGGTTGAAGGTACGCGGCGAAGAAGCCGAACATCGGCGTCGCCACTCCACACGGCCTCCCTTCGCATTCGCTTTCAAAATTCTCATAAAATAAGCCCGAATCGGCAACAATGTCGAGCTTGCGAAGAACCATCCTGTCCACAAAGCGACGCCTGATCTTGCTCCTGAGTTACGCGCTAAACTTGGTTATCGCTGAGCTTAGCCGCCTCCCCCACCCCGCCCCCTGTGAGAGGGGGGCACTGACCAGTATCCCTGGCAAAACCGCGTATCCGCGTACGGATTAACCTAGGAGTTACGTTGTTTTTGGGTAGCAAGGCATAGACGCCACCGCCGACCAGTGACGCCTTACCCTCCGAAGCGGGGATCGTGCACATGAGGAGCAAGCGAGGAGTGCGTTCTTTCGAGCCGTGCGTGGTAAGAACAGCGTATCTACGAAGGGTTTCTTTTGGAGTTAGGTGGTTTTTCCTGAGCAAGGCGGGGGTATCCCCCGACCCCGATGGAAAAAGGAGAACGGTGTTGGTTCGGTGGGCGCTGGGCTCGAAGACTCAACTCTAGGTTTTCTTTTTTCTGAGGCGTAGAAAACATATTAGAAGGTCATGAGTGTAGTAAACTATTAACCGTCGGTAATATTAACGAAATTTCAAGCTAGATTTATTTGAATTTTTCAATTGTTTCATATTTTGACGCGTAGGACTTTAACCAGAGCACCAACGGTATAGTTTTTGAGGAGAGTTTACATGTGCCGTACCTGATGAAGTCATTTGCCGTCGTGCATGCAAATTTAATATTTTGCAAGTGATTCTTCATTATTTAGGAGAACGACTGGACACTCATTCGATCAATTCATAATTCCTAGATTCTAGGAATTTTTAATGAATTTCCAAGCATTACACCTCGCTGTAGAATGTCACGCAATCCTACACAAGATACATTCTTCACACGATCGAGAAACATTTTGAAATAGCTCTAAAAGTACGTTCCCAGTGAATAACTCAAATCAGAAGGCAAAAAAATTTGCGATATTCACGGGGCGGTATACAACCGCTTCCCCCGCTCCGTGGACTGATGCTGTAATAAGCGTCGCTCTACTTTTCTGTACCTGCGTTGAAGTCTCCAAGCGATGTTTGTCTGACTGTAAATGGCATGAGAACTTAAGAGTTTTTGTATGTATTTAGATTTAGTAAATGGTGTATTTTCTTTCATATAACGGAATGTTACTTAATCCAATTTGGTGCAGAAACATCAGACGCGCTATAACGTAACGCTCGGAAAACCCATAGGATTTGTTCACAAATTTGGAAATTATGCAGTGATCGATCATCGAAACATTCGTTCCTACAGAATTGTCTCCGAAGTACTGAAGATCCACCTTAATAGTACTCTAAGATTACATTTGGAGGTGAGTTTATACATAAACTATTGCGCGACTGATGACTTTATAGGTCATTTTACATGAATTTTCAGTTGGTTTAAATATATTTTGTGAAGTCGCTAAAATATATCGATGGTTGAAGTGCAAAACCACGTACCTCCACTGCAATGTTCCAAAATTTCCGTCCTATTTCCTTTTTTTGGGAAGAAACAACCCAATCTCATAGCTTGAAGTTTATAGCCCTGGATAGACGATCAAATTCCGAACCAATTCCGATCAAAGTAGACATGCTGATGACCGATGGTCACCATCTACCCTCAAATTTTGACGGGCCGCACTATTTTGTTCAAAGAAAGATCAGAATGGAGTGACACCATTCATCATTTCCTGCCTCAGGAAACATTTCTGCCAAGTTTTCATTTTAAAATTAAGCAAATGAATGAGTTTAAGACTGATGACTCCCGACACTTTGACGGTAATTGGCTCGGGAATTTGATCGTCTATCAAGACCTTATTATGTTAACAGAGGTCATCAAGAAAGTTTTGAAGAAATGACGTTGACCACTTTCTCAAAGGAAAAGTAAAGTATATGACAGGTAGTCTTCAACGTCATAACGGAGTTATGCGGTTCCGCACTTTAGCCATCGATATTGCCTCTGCCTGAAACGATACCAGCAGCAGTGTCCATACTCCATCCACATAGGAACTTCACCTTTATGGATACCATAGGTTTCTGGCCGGTAGTATTAGAGACAGCAGGGCCCGCGTCACCGGTCGGCGAGTGGCAATGTCATTGTCAGCGGAAAAACTCGGCTGTTTTACATAAGTTCTAATGGAGCTCCCCGGTCCGGGCGGGATGGACGCGGGAGAATGGAGAGGTTAGATTTATGTCCGGCCGCGGTGTCGGGTGTTGCCCGCGAGGAGCGTGACAGTCGGACTCGGAGCCGGGCTCGGGCAGCGTCGCGTCGCTCGGCGTTATCGGGTGCCGGGCAGGCAACACAATGTGACAGCCACGGCCGGGACTCCCGCCTGCCGGAGTGGAGTCTCCCGATCGGACAGGCAGCCGAGATACTGCCCGGATTCGAACCCCGGTCCCGTCCGACGAGGATGACTAAAGGACTCAGGAAGACGACTGACGCGAGCCGGGCTCCCCGTGACTTTCGCTCGAATTCCCCGAGTTGCCACCGGGGATCAAAATATGAGACCAAAGATGATATATTTTAGAGGCTGGAGGGTATGGATTCGATCGGCACGAATCGGTCGAAAATTGAAACGTGCATTGATCGATTTGAACCGATTAACACAGTGGCGTGGCGTGAATGGGCCTGTTGCAAACTTTTGCTAGAGCAAAAATAAGAGTTGTTTCCTGTAGATAATGCCTCAAAAATTACGATGAGCGCATCGGCAAAGTCTGAAATGCAATCATAACTTCACAATCTGCGTAAGAAATTTGCGTTTTTTTGAGCTTCCCGCTTCAAAAACGATACTACGGCACAGGTGATCATTTTGTTAGAAGAGTCGCTCCATCGTCGGCAATATTCCTCATGGCCGACGCTTGCGCAGTTCTTCGCGTAATTCGAGGAGAGTTCAAGGTC
Organism: Bemisia tabaci; assembly: GCF_001854935.1. Classification (NCBI taxonomy): domain Eukaryota; kingdom Metazoa; phylum Arthropoda; class Insecta; order Hemiptera; family Aleyrodidae; genus Bemisia; species Bemisia tabaci. The sequence goes on from NW_017547098.1 coordinate 8,181,513, forward strand.
AATCAAGGCGGGTGAGGAAAATATAAACGTAAACACGCCGATTGTTATCTGGTCTAATCCTGTTCAGGTGTTATCTCGTCCCATCACAGGTATTTTGGCGGATTGTCGTCGGCCATGATGGGTATTGCCGACGATGGAACGACTCCTCTAACAAAATGTTCACCTGTGCCGTAGTATCGTTTTTGAAGCGGGAAGCTCAAAAAACCGCAAATTTCCTACGCAGATTGTGAAGTTATGAATGCATTTCAGACTTTGCCAATGCGCTCATCGTGATTTTTGAGGCAATATCTACAAGAAACAACTCTTATTTTTGCTCTAGCAAAAGTTTGCAACAGGCCCATTGCGATATATCGATTGTTCTGTCGTTTAAACCTATGGTAAAAAATCGATTATGAAGGTGTTCGCTGCGAACACCCTGCCTATCGATCCTTTTCCATAGGTTTAAATGGCATAACAATCGATACATCGCAATTCACGCCACAACACTGGATTAACACTGATTTGATCGACAAGCATGAATCGATCCACAAACATCCGAAACGATCTACAAATTCGTTGGTCGATCGACATGATACGTGAATCAATCGACAACCCCGTGAATCGATCGAGAAACCCTGTGAATGGATCAACTGTCGTGATCGACAAACTCCGTGAGACGATCGACAAACTCCGTGAGCCAATCGAGAAAACCGTGAATCGATCGACAAGCTCCGTGAGCTGATTGACAAAACCGTGAATCGGTCGACAAACCTGTGAATCGATCGCATTTTGCCATTCGAATCACGCCGATCAGTTCTCATTTTTATTTTTGGATCAATTCATGTCGATCGAATCCGTACCCTCCGTAGAGAAACTTCACTCATAATCAAAGCAATGTAATCGGGTGAGGCAAAGGCAAAGTTCAACGCTGTTTTTTCTTCTAATAATGCGGTCGGTGATCAACTTTTCGATCGGAAAATACTCCAAATGATGACGATAAGCACTTGGGAAGGCGAGTCTCAAATTTAGGGTTGCAAGGGTCAGGAAAAACCTGAAAGAGTTAGAGAATTTGAAAAATAATTAAAATGTCAGGAACAGTCAGGGAATTTTTAGGGCTTCGGATCAAACGGTCAACTTCGGACGAACGTCCATTGCGCGCCGGCACCGCACCAACCTCACGAGGTGTTTTCCGAAAAATATTACAGAGGATGTAAGTGGTTGAATCGGAAATCCTTGATTCTCATCATAGTTAGAGATAAAAGGAAAACAAGCAGTGAACTCCAACACAATGTGTTGATAAGGCGCGTCATTAACTCGCACATATCAACCCCTTTAGTTTTCATTTACAGAGATTTCAAAATAGGCAAACAGCATAAAAAGAGAATTCACGATCCAACACTGCGAGGTCAAAGACGCACCTTGACGAGACCGTGTATTGTGAAAGTAGAAAGCTATTCGATCGAATTNTGGATATCAGAGTACAATTTGGCGACTCTGGAGACGACAAGCATCGGATACAGTAGGCGACACAAAGGACGTGCAAAGATGTTGCAACTTGCACAAGTGCACAACTCATAAATCATCCGCTGGGATTTTTCTCTTGCTCCTCTTTCTTTCGGAGGACGCTTGAAAATAATAACCATGAGTCCCCTTTTGAAATCGTTTTATGCACATTTATAGCGACTCGAGGCAAGGAGTTAACCGAATATTACGATGCCGTATTCGGTTTGATGATTCAGCTCCGCGGGATGGTAAAACAAAAAGCAGGAGAGACGACCAAAACCAATGATGTATGTGCATTGTGCATTCACTGGAAATTCAAGAGCAACAAGTAAAGCGCCAGAATGGTTGAACGAAAAACAAACACAAAAAGAAACACGGGTTAAATGCATGAAAACGTAAAACGCACTCTTGGACTGACTTCCGTGGATAATCTGAACTTCATTTTGCAATTAGGAACTAGAGTTTCTGGCTCATCCGTAAAAAATCTTATGTGCGTAGGGAAACTAATGGTACATACGTTATTTTTAAACTTTGCCAGAAAATGTAGTTTCTAATCGCAAAATGTTGGCCACCTGTCCCCTACTCTGTCAAAAATCCATTTGAACGTATTTTTGGTGAAAATAACTATTAAATAAAGAAGAATTCTGTACTCGGGATCTGCGTTCTGCATGTCTTATTTTGATTCAATTCATGTTTAGTTATAACTATCATATTAGAGGTGTTCCTCATGAGCTCTGAATGCATAATAGTACCTTTCACCAACACTAGTAGTAAATTTTATCATCACGTGATAATTTTACTAACTTGGCGGTGAAGTTATCAACGTAAAACGTAGAATTAGAGCGCGGAATATGGTTGGCACGCCGCCTTGGAAACAGCTAACACTTATGTATGTAAAAGGTAGAGTAGGACCACACTTTGGAACTAATTGGAACTACAATTTCGAGCTCATTATAAAAACAACACACAAGCCATTAGTTTCCCTATGCAAATATGTGTTTTTATCTGCTGGTCAAAACTTGTAGTTCCTTATTGCAAAATGCTGTCTAATTATCTTTCAATGCGGTAAAATACTCTACTTTTGATTTTGATCACTGTTAATTGGATCGCATTTAGCAAAAAGGAACCAGCGCACTTACAGTGTTGTTAAAATGTTATGCTCATTCATGATTATCTATCAAATCTCCCAAAATAGCAAATGGTTTTTGCATCCCACCAAAAAATCGGTAATTTGAAAGTGAGATAATTGTGTAAATTGTAATACTGAACATATATTCAGTATTTTTTAAAAGAAAAAAAGAACTTGCACGATTGTGAAAACACTGCAATCACGCTGGTTCCTTTTTGCTAAATGCGATCCAATTAAGAGTTTACCTGGAACACTGCACTACTCATAATACTTATAACCCTATTTTTTCTTCAGTATATGTATAGTTTCTTTTAGCATAAAAACGTTCGTTTCAAATTTTTCCCATGAATGCCCCCCTTCCCCTCCCTCCCCATCTCTAGATGCGTAAAACAGGTGTGTTGGTCCGAGTCAGGGTTCACATCACCTCCTGAGCGCACCATAGGTCACTGCATCTCCCGACGGCACGGGATCACGGGCATGAAATTTTATTAGCAATATTAATAACGGAGATAAAGTTGAGGGGCGAATCAATTTTTATTAATGGTGGGACACCGTCGTAGGAGACTCAATGGCCCGGCGCTGTCAATTTCCGTCAATATCACGGAGGTGGGCCTCAGTGACAAATGGAATCACATTCTGATGGCCCCACCGCACCGCGCCGCGCCACATCACTCCCTCGTGGACCGCCGCTCACGGGGACTCATTTCTAAAAAATCAGAACATTGATATTTAGTCTAATTCACGTGGCTCAGCTTCACGTTGAGGTGATTCGATGGACGCCTTATTTTATGTCAAAACGACAGGCAATATATCGCATCGATTGGTTCCATTTTTTCAGCCACTTGTCATTTTTTTCGAATTTTGAGATCGCAATTCTGTTGTCAGGAGACTAAAGAATTCACTCACCAATTTTGACCAACAAATTCAACGTAATAAAGGCGTGGTTTTTTAGAGAGAAGATATCGCATTCGAGTGCAGTTTCGATATCAGTATTGAATGCGATATTTTTCCTCTGAAAAATCAACGCCTTTATTAAGTTGAATTTGTTAGACAAAATTGGTAAGTCAATTTTTTAGTCTCCTGACAACAGAATTGCGATCTCAAAATGTGAAAAAAATGACAAGTAACTGAAAAAATGGAACTAATCGATTCGATACATCGCATGTCACTCTGACACAAAATTTAGCGTCCATCGAATCACCTTAATATACATATTTATGAGGGTATGGACAATGGATTTGTTTCACATAAGGAGATTCAGCCAACTGAGTAGACTTTTTAAAGCAAAGTTGCACGAAAATCACGGCTAGCGCATCAGACATGTCTAATATACTTAAAAACGCACAGTTTCAGAAGTCCTCATTGATGCACTATGTATATTATGTATTTTCAAATTTACCGCTAAAAAGGCAATTTTTTTTGCAGTTATGAAAATTTTTCGTATAAAATACGCCTTTAAACGATCTAACTAGCTCCCTCTCTCTTAATACCTCCGGGAAAAAGTCCCCGATTTTTTTTTTAAAAGCACCCCTTAAAGTCCCCGAAAGTCCCCTGATTATGGTTTTTTCATAACTGGTAGACACCCTGAATTTTCAAATTGTTGGATTGAACTACAGGAAGAAAATGAAATTGCTGATTTAACAATTTAGTGGTTAAAAAAATGTCCGAAATTTTTCAATGTAGATTTTATAATAAAAGAATGCTAATTTAACCACCCCCGTGGTCAACTTAACTTTCCAATATTGCAAAGTGTTCATTTGAAACATGTCGGACATATTTTTCAACAATTAAATTGTTAAATCAGCAATCCGTTTTTTTCCGTGTACCGGTGGATCTCCCACCGAGCGACGCCCGAAGTCGATGGGACGAGGACCCGTCGGGAACCTCTCGGACTCCGTTTCGAAGGATCAAGAAATATTTCACCGCTCATATTCACTACTTGCTCCGCTCGAGTCCGAACCCACAGTTCAATGTTGTCGATATTGTGATTAATAGTTGGAGCCTTAATCACCGCCTAAAGAGTCCACGATCAATTCAGACCAGGATTTGACCACTTTCCTGCACATGGTCTCTTCCGCCGTGTTAGCTTTCCTGCGTGTGAGATCAAAAGGGCACCAACTTACTTCTCCAACTTTTAGAGTACCTCGAAAAACTGGAACTTTTTTGGCTCTATGAATTGGACTGCGTTTTGCAATAGAGAATTTGCACATAAAAATGTTATTACTTCATTTGAGAGTGCCTAATTAGCTGAGTTTACAGTATTTTTCATAATTTTTTCTGACGTAAGAAATCGGAAAAAAAAAGATTTTAAAGTGAGAAAATGCCGCCTTATAACGTCATCTGGCGGCATTTTCCATTTAAACACATGTATCTTAGCAAATTAGGTTATTTTGTCCCATTTTTTCTAATAATTGTCCAGTTGAGAAACCAAGGATATCCTCACACTTAGTTTTCCCAGTAGTGTCATTTTAAAGATGAAATTCACAAAATTTAAGACACCTGCAAATTCCTTATTGGGAAATAATATTTCAGGCTCATTTTAGAAACAACGTATGTGATATTAATGCTCTTGTGCAAGCCGATGGTTTACGTTTTGGTTTATTTTTTAGTGAGCGCCACCCTTATCGTCTCTATCTTTGAAGAAGAATCTGCCATAAACGAGGAAAAATATTCCACAAATTTTTCCATTAGACTGATACCTTTGAATAGTACCTTCTATAATGACCATTTGTTACAAAACGGTTTTAGTTCTTAAAGCTAATCAAAAGTTAATAGCTCATTGGAAAAAAAATTGAAAGAAAAACTGAGCGTTTTATTTACAGACGTTTCATCTACTAAATTTTAAGGCTGCACGATGAAAGGAATAACACTGTGTATCTATTTCTTTTACTCTTACTCATGCATTTAATTTTGTAACTTGGACTATGGGCGCGTTATGATTTTTTCTCTATTCTTTGCGTTTGATGGCTCTTGTCTGTCTGAAGTTAAGCCTTCTGTCACTGTCAATGGCTATGGAGCAGATCATGTCTGTGGATGTCCCAAAGATTATCCTGTCCGGTGCACAGAAGATGAGCTGTCGATAAGGCATCAAAGACGCAAAGAGATAATTTCAAATGTGTCTCTTGATAAATGCACCCCATTAAATTGAGTAATCGGTGGCTGGCCTGGGGTTTCAGGGGTTGTTGATAACGGATCGTCTCTTATACCTGATCTCACAATCAGTATGATTTTGTCCTATACTTACCTAATACGCAGCGATCGATGCTTGCCACCTAGTTGTCAAGTAGTCTTAGTTGTGAGTAGAATCAAATAAGTTTTGCTCTTGGAGCCATCGTTTTTTAAAAAAGTGACTTTAGTTATTTTAAAACTTCAGCATGTTTTCTGAAGTCCTCATACTCTTGGAAAGTCGATTTTAATAGTGGTCAATCTTCGTTTTCAACAGAATTTTTGTTTTGGCCTCTTTTATCACTGGAAGTTAAATTTTTTGTCCGTACCGTAGACCAACTAAACAGGCTTGTTTTCCTATCAATACGTGCGATAATAAAACCGTTTTAAGTTTTTTTGCACTCATAGAGCTATATTCTTGTAGAAGAATAAAACAAAATATCCTTCAAAGTTTTTACTTTCAAAATTTAGCCCCCAAATTGCTCTAAAGTCCGATTTCTAGAATTTTGCGCCATCATTTTTCTCCTAAAAAAGCCAGGAAATGTAATGAAACGCTTAATTTTGATTAATTTCTTTAGAACTAACTCAGAAGATGTGGTAGACAACTTTTTTAAAGAATTTCTACAGGTTTGCTCTTTTTAAAGCTACAAATTGTACAATTTTTTACCGGTCTACGGTACAGGACAATAACGTTACGGTACGGACAAACGGGCTACGGTAAGGACGAAGAGGCATTCGTAAATATTACTGTATGCAAGGGCCGAATTATAAAGAACTGAAATTCATTGGGGAATAAACTGCTAAGTTATAGCATAGCTTATAAGTGCCACTTTTATAAATAATTACAGGCAATAAAGGTAAAAAGAGTAAGTAAATCAGTTTTTCAAAAATAATGAACTGCTTTTATTTTAAAGTAAACGCATTAAATAATTAGGGACAAATCTTAGAAGCTGAGTTCTTAAAACAAGCTTGACAACGTTAGAACGTTTTAGGTGCACTTTTACAAAATAAGAAAGAAAACAAAAAGGTAAATTTATCGAAAATGTGGTCACAAATCACCTTAAATAAATATTTAAAGGACAATAAGAAAAAAATAAGTTAGACATTAACGAATAAATATTAAACGAATAAATTGCTATGAACTTCAGACGAAAAAGAGGACTCAAAGTTCTAAAAGAAAAAATGAAAAAAATAAAAAGATGGCGATCCTTATGCAATCATCGAAAAAAAGCCTCCTTCTTCTAAGTCGCGTCGTACTAAAAAAAAAAATACGTTTCTCTTTTTTTTTTAAATTCCAAATTTTGGTGATGGATAAAATAAAGTAAAGTGGGATGATCTATCAAACATCGCACCGATTTTTGGATGACTTTCGCATTTTGTCCGTACTTACCGTAGACCCGGCCGCATCGCGCGTCAGCTACGGGCTACGGTACCGGACGGCTGCGGGCTACGGTACGGACGGCTACGGTGCGGACAAATCGTGTGATTATTGGCAACGGTGCTCGGGCATATTCACGCATGTGGTTGAAATTCTGGATTTGAGGTTAAGATATCAGAGCGTATCAAAAAATACCAAAATTCGAGAGTTTGAAGTGATTTATGCAGTAAAAAGGTAGGTATACGGTAAGGACATCCTAGATGGTCGTTAAACCTAGAAACTCACAAAAACGGTCAAAATTTACTATTTCATTGCGGTTTTTTTTCCTCTGCTCGACATCAGCGTGTGATAGTCACGATAACACAAAAAAAGTAAACAAAGTTCATAAGTGCTGCACTCTAACGGACGAAATGATGCTGAAAAAAGGGGGCTACGGTACAGGACGCGAATTCCGCAGACAAGGTTGCTTGACGCAAAGACTGTCAATATTTTCACTTATTTGGATGAATATAAGTGAAAATAATAAGTTAGGTACAAGTTGAGTGTGAATTTACAGGAGAAGTGGAAGTATTTAGATGCAGGATGATGGTTATGAAGCGTTAAAGTTGCGCACTTGAGTCGCAGACAGGCTACGGTACAGGACATTTCAGCTGTTTAGGGCCAAAATTCTGATATTAAATGGCAAAAACTGCCTAAAGCGATGTTGGGACCTGATTAAGCGTAAAATTTTGAACAAATTTAAAAAAAAAAAAGGTCAGATTTTTCCATTTTGAAGGGCTAAAAAGTCGGGAGACATGGTAGAGCAAAACTTATTTGATTCTACTCTCGTCAGCTTAATTTTCAATAACCTACCCTTCACTCAGCAAACTCAATCAGCGAACTCTTTAATGTCGGAAAAAAAAAACTTTGATACCTTGCTTTTCAGATTTAAGGGCTGTTTTTCAGCAATTGTTTAAAGTATTTTATGATCAAATGTACTTATACATACGACGCACTAGAAGTAGGAGTTCACCCATTTCTGATTGAGAGACTGCAACCAGAACTTCATGCACGCTGGCTTTTTCGATTTCCGTTCACATTTTTGCAGTCATGAATGCATAGCTTAAGTGCGCTTCAGCTAGAATTGTATATAGCAAATGGATAATTTTTATAGGAGGATTATAAATAAACAAGTGGTTAGAAGTGAAAACAAAATAATATGAACTATGCAAAACGATAACCCGGGTATCGGAACTTGGCTTTTTTAAAAACGCCTTCAATTGCGGCGTGATACCTCACGCATTCCGGAGAGTTCAAAAAGTTGCATCATTGCGCCGTAAGAATGTGACGGAAGATTAAAATTGAAATAGCCTTCATGCACGCTCGCCTTTTCGATTTCCGTTCACTTTTTTGCAGTCATGAGAGTATAGCTGAATTGCGCTCCAGCTAGAATTGTATTTAGCAAATGGGTGGTTTTTAAACGAGAATTAAGAATAATCATGTGGTTCGAAATATAACAAAATAATTTGAACTATGCGAAACGATAATCCGGGTATCGGAACTTGGCTGTTTTGAAAACGCCCTCAAATGCGGCGTGATACCTCACGCATTCTGGAGAGTTCAAATAGTTGTATCATTGCGCCGTAAGAATGTGACGGGAGATTACAATTGAAATAGCCTTCATGCACGCTGGTCTTTTCGATTTCCTTCGACATTTTTGCAGTGGTGAATGCATAGCTGAATTGCGCTCCAGCTAGAATTGTATTTTGCAAATGGGACGTTTTTATACGAGGATTAATAATAAACAAGTGGTACGTAATATAACAAAATTATATGAACTACGCGAAACGATAATCCGGGTATCGGAACTTGGCTGTTTTGAAAACGCCTTCAAATGCGACTTGATACCTCACGCATTCCGGAGAGCTTCAAAATGCGTCCAAATAGGTTTAAAATTTGAAAAATTACCCAGGGGAGGCCCCTCGAACCCCCCTCCCTGTGCTGGCGGTCCTAGCCTTAAAACTGGTACTAGGGCCTGAGATGGGATGTGGCGGGCCTGCCAGCACGGAAAAAACGAGCTTAGGGTTGGGACCTACATGTTAGTGCTGGGCACTAACGAGGGTTAGATCAAATGGAGCCAGCAAGTCAGAGGAGTGCTGGGCACTAAACAGCTCGAGGCTGGGTCACTAAAGAAGAAGTAGTGTCAAGCCCTAAAGTGACTTTGGAGCGAGCGTAAAATATGAAACGCCTCCCACCTGAGATCGAACTCGGGATGCACCGGTGGAAGACCAGCGCGTTACCATCAGGCTATCGTAACTCCGACGTCCCATGGGTGAATTTACACCTGTTAAGCGCAACTACGTCTCGCGGCATCTGATTAGCACTACTCATGTTCAGTGCCCACCTGTACTGCCTTCCGGTGTTGAGCTGTACAGCGCTTAGACGCCAGCCCTCAACTACTCCCCACTAAACGGCCAGTAGTGCTCAACACTAGTCTTGTTTTTTCCGTGAGAAAGAGCCTATTTATCGTTCATTTATTTGATAGAAAACCAAGTAATTTTTCGCCTTAAAATTTGACAGTATTTGAATATTCATAGTTAAAGGAGAGAAATACATAATCTGGTAAAGCGAAATCTCGTTTAGTTCTAGGATAAAAAAAAGTAAAACATATGATGCATTCAATTGTATGCAGTATTTCACTAGTTTTAATTGGAGTCATCTATTCCTGAAGGAAACGATGAATTTTAGCCCTAGATTCACGCACGTTTCATGCGTTTTGACAGATTTTTCAAGGATTGCTCTTCTTGTAGCTTCAGCACAATTTTGTTTCTGAAAAAAAAAGAACCAGCGTTGTCAGTTTCTCTTGAAATTCGTTAAGTAAGTATCGACAAATATTTCTGAAAACATCATTTTTCTTGTAAGAAAATATATAAAATACTTGGAGATTTTTAAATGTCACAATGATGATAGTACAAAAGTTTCGATTGAAGCCATCGAATTTTCATCTAATCCACGGCTCCTCAGAAAACTGAAATGTTCCCTTTTAAAAAATCTAGGTAAGCGTGCGAGAGCTCTCTCATAAGAATTTCTTTGAATATTGAAATATTAATATTGGAGGACGGTGCATCGAATGCAAATATCGGAGTCATAACGGAGTGCGACGAGAAAAAGGAAAAACCGAGGAGGAGGCATAGAAAACGGAGGGGAGGGAATACATTAGAGACACGAAGCAAATAATAAACCGGTGAAGGAAAAGGCACTGAGGTTTGATACAATAGAGCGGTCATTAAGGGACTAACCTATATAATTACGAGTAAATTAATTAGGCGAAAGACGATATTGTTGACGAGCGGTGTAGGAGGGATATCGCGGGTGCCTATCTCTGCTCCTCTCATAAAACCGCGTGACTGCTTTTTATGTGAGCCCTGGATAACAGGTAGATAAATCGACGAAGAGGCTCAGCTCTAGGTTCAGTCATGTCTTTGTGTTAGAAGAGTGGCGATCTATTCCGCGACGTGGGAACCCGCGCATCTTCTAGTATCGTTCCCGGGCCGCGGACCGCCCCTCCCTCCGTTTTATTGATATTTTATTACAATATAATTATCAATATTCAGACATTTATAGTCCTTGATTTTCCATTCATCTTGACTGGGCTTCATTCTTGCTCCTTGCATATTTGGTCACCTGCGGCTTCGATGAAAAAGGCACCGGAGTTGTCAACGGGTCAGTTGCGTTGCGTGTGATAGTGCTGTGGACATAAAAGCGAACACAGTTTTTTCAACTCCCTACAAAATACCCAAAATTAAAAAAAATGAAAGGATATATGGCATCTATGTATATCCAAAGAAAAAAGAAAAAATTAATGAATATATATTAATTATTGACGAATATTCTGACCCCCCCCCCTTTTTTTTTTCTGAATTGGGTCTGTTTACTTCCATTCATCCACCCAAGTTTTGCGACAGTTTTGCTGGTTATTGGAAATAATCAATTGAAAAGTGACACGATTGCCGTCATGGTTTGACGACATGCTACTTGTATTTTTAAGACTTCCAAAAACCGCATGTCGCTTGACTTTAAATTGACGCAAAGTTGTTCGTGTGGAAGAGGTATGGTATTTCAAAATCATCTGGTTATCGGAAATCATCAATTGAAAATTGACGAAGTGACACGATTGCCGTCATTTTTGACGACATGTTACTTGCATTTTTAAGAATTCCTAATCCCGTGTCGCGTGTTGAACCTCTAACGTAACATGCGTTCCAAAGTATTCGAATAGAAATGGAGTCTCCTGCAAGAAAATGCGCCATTTTGAAAAACTAGATGCACACGACAACTAGTCAAACATAGCTGGGAGACTTAAACGTGGGTATAGAAAAGTGGAGCATCGCTCATTATTGCAGCACTTGCAGCAGTCCTCACACGTTCAGGAGGGGCTCGCGTGAAAGTAACTAATCAACGGCGTTTTTAACCCCCCAATTAATCAATAGTGTAGGTTTGGGTCATCGAATAATCACTTTGAAGTCCCTTTTTCAACCACGTGGTGACGGAATTTCTCGAGCTGTACAAACTTTCATATGGAAGCGGGGCCCTTTACATCTCCAGGATATATCTAGAAATTGAAAACTATCACCGACTTGCTACATTTCATATATTTTTCTCTCTTTTCTTATCTTCCACGTACTGTATTTTTTTTATTACAGGTGCTGATTACGACAGCGTTGTCAAAAATGTCTATTTGCACGTATGGGAGGAGATATCGGAAGACATCGAGAAAGGTAAGGGAATCCAGTGATCCCACTTTCTTTGGAGCGCTAACTAGAGAGGGTAGAATACATCTATTAGACTTTACTTTGCGATGAGGACCTACAATTTATAGCTCATCCATGAAAGCACCTTTCGGCACCAGAAACACATTTAGACGGTGAAACTCCCAAATCCCGTATTTCGGTTTTTGACGTTGCAATCTTCCTGTCGTATTTTATTTTTTAAATGGAAAACTACTCAACGGCTACTCCTAAAAACTGTCATGATTTTTCTTCTCTGTTGAGAGAAAATTCGGAAAAAACTTCAAGGAATGATGTTGATTCATTCACCTGTAAAAAAGTAAAATGGGAACGGAGATTCCCAAAACACTGCAAACAAGATACGTGGTTTGGAAGTTTCCTTGTCGATTCCCAAAAAAGAACGAGAAAATTTGTTCCTCATAGCAAAGTGTACACTGGTAAAAAAAACCTCTTGGCCCAATGCCGCATCGCGTTGACTTAAGAGTGCAGTTCTTGTCGCAGGATTTAAGAGTCTTGAACTCTTGTTTCAAGCGGATTTTGCATTAATTCAAGCGGATTTTGCATTGATTCCAGAGGATTTTGCATTGAAACAAGAGTCCAGACTTTTAAATCCGGCGACAGGAAACTGCACTCTTGAACCAAGAGGTTTTTTTTTACCAGTGTAGTCCAATGGCTTTCCGTTTCATTTTCAAATTTGACCCTCTTTTGGATAATTTTGTTAATTTAACGACATTTCTCGGAATTTTGTTTAAATTTTACCTCTTCTGACCAAACCAATTTCGCCTGCACTTTCCTTCCCCCGATTTGGCTAAAAACGGTGCCACTGGCCTAAAGCGACCAACCCGTGCAAAGAACGACTTGCCATTCCAAACATTACATATTCCGCACGAAAAAAACAACACAGACACACACACACTAAAATGAAGAAGTAAACGGAGCAATTAAATGAAGATAGGAAAAATGTCGATTTCAGGTAGTCGGGAGTGTGGTAGCGGCGAGGGCGGCCGTAAAATAGGATTGGACAAATAGGAGGTCGTTCGCTCACCTGTGCGGGTCGTTAATGTGACGTCGATCGCGCTATTAAACAAACAATCCGGGCTTTTACAACTTCGCGTCGAATATCATTCGTCCATCGATCCGCCGCTCATGAGCATTCTTCATCCTTCGCGCCCGCCGATAAACCATTCCCGGCTCGTTTTTCGAGGAGAAAAATCTTTCGCCGCCCGGCCCCGGCCGGTCCGCTCGTAAAGAAGTTAATTTATTCCTTTTGTCGCCTCTCTCCGCTGCTCCTCCGTTTTTCGGCTTGTGTCCCCCCTTCCCCCCGCCCCCACTAGCAATCGCGTTATCTCCTCATCGGCTTCTTATTTATTCTGTACTCGCCTCATATCTTCAAGTGTTCATCTGATATTTCGAGCTCCTCTAAACCGCGTCTACGGCCATACCGTTATGCTTGGAATCGATTGATTTGTAGGTTAGCAATGATGCGGTGTCCGTCTTCTTTTATACAGGGTGGTTTTGGGGTCAGAGATGTTTTATTTCAGAGACTCCGCGCTGCTATTTTCCCTATAGTTTTTTAACAATCCTAATCGATGGCTAAAGAACAATATCGCTTAACTGACAATTTTGGCGAAAATCAGTGTGCAACTTTGCCGCATTCTACAGAATAGAAAACACAAGCTAATTTTTGTTTTTCCAATTCTGAATTAGAGTGCTGTAATGTATAACAGTAAGTGCAAACATGACCCCGAAATTTTTCGGCTAAGTTTTTCCTTCGGCCTGTAAAATCGTTAGTTTGCAGATGGGCAGTATAGTTTCTGAGCCATTGTAATGAAATTTGCAAAAACTCGCAGGGCAACATTAATTATTACACTGACATACATCAGTATCATTGCGCGAATGGTATGCTCTACAAGCTGCTTATCAACCTTCATTAATAGTATCTAAACATTTCAGAGTTTAAAGAGGTGACAAGTCTGAAGTAGTAAGGAATGGGTAGGCAATTTGCTCTACATTTCCCTGGAGACTTTAACGCAGCGCCAGAAAAAAGAGCAACATTTAAAAAAGGGTGAGCAATTTCGGAATGAATGTTTTTCTTTGAAAACAAATCCTAGCTCGCCCAAGGAATCGACTTGAAATCTCTGCATTCAGTGTAAAATCACCCTGTAGTTCTCTGAAAGTAAAATTTAATTCCGATGTTATAATTTCATAAGCGCGGATTCTAGACGATGTTTCGGTTAAATCAAACCGTCCAGTTCGCAAATCATACTCGCGTCTGATGTGCCGCGCATTTCATGTAAATTTTTTGTCTAGCGTTTGAGGAGTAGAAGTCAAAACAAACTAAGTGCCAACAGTTGTTTTCAAGATTATACATGTTGCTCCTCACAGGTGGAAAACCTATATATTTAGATTTTGTCCAATTATAGTCCATAAACTTTTTCTCAATTTTGGTCTCGATTTTGGGACTGTAATTTTCATTTTTGTGTACGAAATTCTCGTTAACTGAGAGGGGAGAGCAGCTCAATCTCAGCAATGCCTGGTGGCACTTGGGACGTTTTGAAGTTTAAATCTGTATTTATGAATGGATATTCATATTTCAACGTTTTCAACATGAAGAACGATCAGAGAGTTAAATATTAAGTAGACTCAGCACTAAATGCCAAAATTCTGGAAAGAAGTGTGACTCACTATTTCCTCTGAAGCAGGCATCTCAACATTCAACAGGTTTCAGAGATGACTGATGAGTTGAGGGAGGTCCAACATGCTTTTACATGTATTAATTTTCGCATGAATTTTTGGCGTCTTGCGGGGTTTATAATCTGTGCCAAAGTAGATTTTTATCTGGAATTAGTCGTATTTACCGTGGTCTAGCATTGGCCCTAGAATACCCTTCAGCTCGTCCAGAGGGATTTCCTTCCGGGATCTCCAGACACACCACGTGAAATCTGACACACTTCAAGAAAAAAAAAAATGCATTCATTCAAGTCCATCTCAATGTTGTAAAATTGAAAAAAAAAAAAAAAAAAAAAAAAAAACTTAGCTTTTTTACAAAAATAATAAGATGCAATTTCTCTCTAAAATTTTTATGATTTCCGAGTGTAATGAGAAAATGAATCGGTTAAATTTAAAGTTAAAATTGCCTAACTGAACAGTTTCATAGCAGAAATAAAATTCTCGAGTGGATCGTTCTCAGACTGATCCGATTCCCAAGTTTTGTGGCTACCCACAGATGATGATCCTCAGATGAATCTGCTTTATTGAGAGCTTAATGAGATTTTGAAGAAATGAATGACCCATCTTTTTGTATACGTATTACGAAGGTGCAGAATCTCTCAAGCTCCCTTGTTTTCACGCGCCTTTCTGCAGCCTCTCCACATTTTTCTCATCGGCTTTCCAAAAAAAAAAAAAAAATCTCTTATTCCAAAAGAGAGGACCTTTTCGTCTTTTTACCTTTGATTTTCGAATTTTAACCTCTAAAAATTGTCTGTAGATCAGGATAACGATGTTCTTTTGAGAAAGAGCTTGAGGGTGATATTTGAGGGGGTAACCTTAGGGAGTGATTTAAGGGGGGGGGGGGTGACTTGACGGGTGCGTAAAATTCATGTGCAATACAATCATTATTGTCACAATTTAGTATACCACAAGAAGCGAGTAAAAATAGCAAAGAAAAGAAAAAAAAAACTTGATCGAGCGTTGAAATGAACCGTAGCAGAGGTCGCACGACTGGTGCGGAGCCTGATAAGTTGCCCACATTCATCATTTTAATTATGGAGCACATCGAAGGGAGCAGAGCGATATTTGTAAAGTCATGCGCTTGACCCCGGCCAGGCAGCCGCGGCCGATGAGCTCAAAATCGGTTCCGCAAAATTATTGGCAATTTATTCCCCTCGGACGAAACGGAAGGGAATACGCTCCACGGAAGGCTCATCCTCGAACAGGGTCAGTAATAACAGATGGAGAAGGGGCAGCGTAATAACATCCTCTGTTATTAATCCGAATTCGATGATTGGAATTCGAGGTAATTCCACCTCCCTTCCCTCGCTGTGCAGAGTTGAGGAAGTAAGAGGACATCTGATTTCGTTTTTATCGCGCGCTAGCAAACTTGCAAGACGGAGGGGAACATTTTTGCGGAAGATTAATAATATACTAGGGGGTACATTCCCTTGCCGCTACGCGGCCTAAGTCTAACCCTCGAAAGGGCGCTTCGCGTCCTGGAAAGCATGAATAAATTGGACTGCATTTTGCAATTTGGAACTATAAATTCTGGCTCCTCTGGAAAAACACTTATGTGCATAGGGAAACTAATGGCACATACGTTGTTTTTAAACCGGGCTAGAATCTATAGGTCCAAATTGCAAAATGTAGTCCAATCGATCTAAATAGAGCGGGCTCATCTTGGGAATACCCCGAATAATCCGCTATCGATACCCGCAAAAATCATAAAAACCGATTTGGAAGATCTTCTGGACGAACTGTGGAAAAAAAGAGAAAAAAAGAAAGAAAATTTCATTGTTTTGATGGGAGGATTCACAGCTTTATCACCTAATATACCAGCGAAAATGCTCTGCCTCTGCGGCGTGCAGAAAATGCTCAATGGGCACGAGAAAAATAATGTGGAAAGGCTCTTAAAAATGTGGAAGGAGGGAAATTTTTAGGGGCCAAAAGTCGAAAATCAAAAGTTAAAAAGAAGAAAAAGGTACTCTCTTTCGAAATCTGAGAATGTTTTTTTGGAAAACGGATGAGAAAAATGTAGAAAGCCGGCTGGCGGGCGTGAGAAAACAGGAAAACTTGAGAGATTTTGCATCATTTAAAATTTCGAAAAGGACTTACGTTCTTTCGGCTGGGAAACAACAAACTGTTGCGAATAATCAGCGAGCAGATGAGGTCCGATAAAGCCCCTCGTGAAAAACCTCGACTGGTCATCTTCTCATCGATTATGAAGATATCCACACTCGAGGGGTTATATTGACATTTAGCATCATAAACACCGGCGGATCTCGCGCTAAAGGCAGACCGCCCGTTAAATCAGGTTAACACCTCCTTGATGGGTGGTCGAGTATCCTCAAGTCCTCACTCTTCGCGCCGCTGATCCCCCCCCCTCTCATCATTTTTTGATATTTCTCGCGATACTCAAGTTAATTCAATCTTCCATCGGTCAGTCATAGCAAAAGCGATTCCCAACGGAAATCATGGAATGAGCTTTTTTTAATAACTGCTCCTCGAAGAGCAAGTATAGAATACAACTTTGAACTTTACCTGTTCCAGGAAAAAATGAAAGATCTTTGATCTGTCTCGTGAATGTCTTAAATTTCTATCGGTTGTATGTATCATGTTATAGGAACTTTATGCGTTTAGCACTAAATAGTTGATGCAAGCAAAAGAAATGACCGAATTGTTGCGTCTCCATAGCAATGAACTCCTGGGATTTCAAATGTCTATCTTTCTGTCCGAGCGTTAAAGTCTCTGAGCCAATCTCTCATCAAGGAACATAGAGATCCTCATAAAATGCGCAAATTACTTTCGCAGACGCTAAGGGTGGATCTCAGACTTTCTCATCGGCAGCAACCGGAAAACTGTAGGGACAAAGGGGGAAAAGGGATGGAATGTGTAGGACAAATAGCTGAGAGATCAAAGGAGCGTCCATGTAGCCGAAAAGTACAAGAGACAAGAGAGAAGTGTACCTAATCAAGGAAATATGTATGTAATACTTAAACAAGCGAAATCGTACAGGTTTCTTTGTGCTTTTATGCCATTTCACTCAATAAGTATTACGGAAAAAAAATTATTGATGGATTTAACTATATTTACAGCTGATTTTGTTGTCCTCCAAGAAACGCGGTTATGAATTTGCTATATTTTTGATGGAGATTCCTTAAAAACTGACCGGCTTTACCAGTAGGAATATTGATTTAACCATACTTCTAGGTTGTCACTATAATCAGCCATAGACATATTTAAGTCTATCATTTATTTTGTCTCAGGACTTTGCAATGGACACATTGCCCCGAGTAGAAATCATTCTCAATGGAAATCCTGAAAACCGCCTGATTCCCGGAAAACTGTCAACGCTGCAAGGCGCTCGGCAGAAATGCCAGAGAGTGATGAGCCCCGAGTTGAATCAGTGAGCTCACTTTCGATCAGGCTCATAAATCAGGTGGGTGTTAGAAAAAGTGATGGGCAAAATCCCCGCGACGTGAGTGCCTCGTCAGTCGAGCTTATTCCCCCGACGACAGGTGCGCTCCACGCGGCGACTCTCGGAAACCGTCGCACGATCGTCCAGGCGAATTCTCTGCCGATCGAGTATCGAGCGCACCCGTCCAGCGCGCATCCGTGGGTTCCTGGATCGCCTGCTCATAGCTCATAATCACATTAGACCGAGTGCATAATAAAAGTAAACATGACCCGGATAAGATCTCCGTAATAGTTCTCGGTTTCCTCGGTAATCATAGAGTACAGCGAGTTAATTGTTAACCTTTTAGTACCTTATCCTATCCTCGTCACGCATATGCCTCCCTTGTCTCCCCGTTCTCCGTCTCTCTTCCTCTCATATTTCGACTCGTAACCTGTTCTGGACTTTGATTCATTCAGAAAGTTCCTCGGCAGGTGCTCTTCGTAAACTTGAATGAAGAACGGTTCGGTCTCCCATGCGAATCGAATGAGCAATTACGCTGCGAATTGCTCGCTATATTTGTTTTATGCATGTATGATAGTTCTAGAGGTCTATCTTTTATTTGTTGTTTTGTGTCTTTCTAGTGGTTCGTTGCACATTCACTGGAAAAAAAAACACATTGGATCTAGAGTCCAGACTCTTGAAAACACTGACGAGAAAAAATGCTGTTGATTCAATCAGTTTTAAGTTTAAATCAAAAGGAAATCCGCTCAAATTAAGAGGTTTGGCTCTTGATTTAAGCAAAAATCCGATTGAATCAAGAGTATTTTTTCTTTTCGATGTTTTGAAGAGTCTGGACTCTTGATCAAATGTGTTTTTTTTTTTCCAGTGTTAAGTTAAAAAACTGAACTAGTATCAAACTCGTGTAGGATTCCACATGCAATTTACTTGAGAAGCAAATGTGTTGCTGAGTCGGAACATCTATTCTCGAATAGATAACTATTTCACGGAAAAAAATTAATGGTGATGGGCACTAGGCTATAAATATACATCCCTCCTTCCCTGGAAATCTAGAATTCATCACTTGATTCGTAGCAGTTTTAGCAAGGCTTCTAGCACGGTTCTTTTACTTCTTGTTACTATACTTACTTTGACCTAAGGCTTAAATGGGTAGGCACCCTTAGTTCCTGTTTAGTCTTCTCTGGGATTCAAGACTCTTGGTTCCAGAATGTCATAGTAATACGAATTATTCAAGATATAATAAAGGAGTAACAAATTTTCCGACTTTGGTTATTGATATTTTTTTCACCATAGCAGTTAATGATTCAGATCTTCTTTCGAAGACCCCCAAATCCGATTTTTGACACTTTAGTATATCAATACACCTTGTATTTTGCCTTTCTTGATCCAACTCCCCCCTCCTCCCTCCTATTATTCCTCTTTCTTACTATAGTAAAAAAAAATAAGGCCTTTTTTGTGTGTACGTCCGTGTCATTTCGCATTCTCATTGGTCTTTCATTAACCAATCAGAAAACGTCATTGAAAATCCCCGGGAAATTTAAATGTATTCTTCCGTAAAGGAATTATTGATAGGTAGACAGGTATAAAAATGGGATGTATTTCTTCTAATAACCAGGATAAAAGGGAGGATTATTACCTATACAGGATAGTCNTAAATTCACTTGCTGTGTGTTCGTGTTGAGGACTCCTAATTCCTCGGAATTCTATCTACTTAGAAACTTTCGTAATGCCCAGCAGGTATTCCGAACTTGCATGGGCGAGGGGCTCGGAGGACAAGTCGCACAAGTGCAGTTTTTGCTAGTTCGAGAAACACGTGTTTGAAGTTTCGAAATCTCATGGAACCTTATGGCGGAGAGAAAGTTCGAACTGACATTATGATGCTTAAAAAATGGAAATTGGGAGCAACTTTTTCACAGAATATGCATTGAGGCTAGTTTTACTCGAAATCATCATTATCTCAATTTTTTCAAAAACTGCACTTATGCACGTTGTTCTTCAAGCCACCCAATGAAAACCGTTCATTCTCTCAGGCAAATCGAGTGAGCTTTTACAAGGGCGGATTCGGAATCATGAGCGTAATATATGCGTTTTAAACGGATGGCGGGCCTCCAGGTACCCGAAATTACCACGTGCGAGTTAATGGCCCAGTTATGAATTAGGAGCCAGATAAGATATCTTCATGTAGCTTATGCTCTGGGTTTCCGGCTCATCTTGCGGGGATATTTCAATTTGGACGGCGCATGAGCGCTGGGGCAGAGTTGTGGATTTATGAGTCCACCCGTGAAATTTATGGAACGCGATAAAAGCTGGCCAGCCTCTCGCGGTTCCTTAACAAAGATACAAACTAATTCGGCCGCTGTGCGCACTCTCAACTGGATTATTTCATTTTTTTACTTTTATGGAGTCATTTACGGAAGCGGGTAACTCGTCGCTTGGCTGGCAAAACGGCGTAACTACATTGTGAGGTGAGCCCAGGAAAGCATTGAGTTATATGAACGACAGGGTTCATCGCAAGGTGTAGTTACGCTCTTTTGTCAGGAGAGCGACGAACTGATGGATCAGTATCTACCTCGCCAACTCCCTCATTTTTGTAAACTGTTTTGATGTCTGGTGGAAAATCCAGTGACCATTCTTACTCTACATAGTGTTGCAACGTCAAACGGGCAGACGGCAGGAGTATGTTCTAAGGGTCAAAATAAGACTTTTTTATTTTTAAATATTATTCCAAAAATGTCCCTTGTCTGAGCTAAGGCTTTCTCAAATTTTTGCCGAATTTTGTCGATGGTCGTAGATAAAAAAACATGAAATTATATCAGCTAACCAGGGTGTCTAGCATCAGGATTTTCCCGATTTTCTCGATTCTGTCAGGATTTGAGTTCAATCAGGATGTAATCCCGATTTCATCAGGATTCGAGGAAAAATAGGTCGTAAAATCAAGGTTTGAGAAAAGTCGGCCGTCCGATCGGATTTTTTTATGCTTTCGCATACGTTTATACAGAAATTTTAATTTTTCTCCGCAAAAAATTAGGATTTGGATAAATTATGAAATCAGGATACAACAGTCAAAAATCAGGAAAAATCATGATTTCATCAGGATTTTCTGAAATGAATGAAAAAAACTAGACACCTTGCTAACCCTTCTCGCCCTGCTACAAGGAAAAACGCCGTATGAACGTTGGAAAGTTTCCAAATTTTCTCCGATAATAAGGCTTTCTCAAACTTTTGCCGAATTTTGTCGATGGTCGTGAATAAAAAATCATGAAATTATATCCACTAACCAGGGTGTCTAGCATCAGGATTTTCCCGATTTTCCCGCTTCTGTCAGGATTTGAGGTCAATCGGGATATAATGTTTATTTTGTTTATGTTCATTTTTGATGAAGTAATGAATATTTTCTCTGGAAATTTTCAAATCAGTTAGATCTCAGCTTGTGAAATCCTCCGTAAAATTGGAGGAAAAATATTCACGGGTTCCCCGAAAAATTCACACTCTGTAAAAAATTTGACAACATCTGAAGGCTCACACAGCATTTTCCCCTAGAACGGCAGCGTGGGGCGCCCTGTATGAAGGTACTTTAGCCATGGAACGCCAGTGACGTCACAGGATCCGTTCACCCCGCGAATCGGTCTAAACCGGAAGAGCCGTCCACACCGAAGCTCCGAGGGGGGGGAGGGGGGTCCGGGCGTAAAGGCATAGTTCACAGGGAGAGTGGAGGGGGAGGGGGTCGGGGCCCGGACGGATCGTGGCTGAGGGGCGGGCTGCCTAGTGCGGCGATGCCCGGTGCCCGGTGCCCCGACCTTGTTTATCAGCCCGACCATCGATACACATCCCATCCAGCCGCCCGTAAATCAATCACTTCGTGTCGCTGTCCGCTGTCCCAGTCGCCCACGTCGGCTCAACCCATCCGTCGGCCCCGGTTGCCTACCCGTCCGGGGGCTGGCCTCGGATTCGGGAGCATGTCCCGTTTTGGCACTGCTCTGCCGAAATTATCTTTCCATGTGGATTTTATGTGACCGCGCTTGTGGGAATGGACCCTAGGATACATGGACCTTATGGACCTCATTTAGCAGAAAGGAACCAAGCCATATCAGCTATTGCCAAATTTAACTGGGCAATTTAATTTTTTACAAGAGAGTGTTTGTGCGGATTCCTTCGAAAACTTAACGGAATTTGCTTCGCTTTATGCAGAAAATTCACTGAAATTTGCACAAAAATCCGCAAAACCGTTTTCATGAAAAAAATTACTAAGTTCCCAATTGAATTTGGCGATGGCTTGGTTCCTTCCTGCTGAGCCCGGTCCACATAAAACACAAAATCAACGTACTGATACTAGAGCACAGCGGGCTGATTATTGAGATTTATAGAGAAAGCGATAGGCATAGAAGATAAACAGAAAATGGAGCAGTCCTTTTGGTGGGAGCGATTGGTTGCAATTGATAAGAGAGGTAAGTAATATACTGAAAGCACCTAACGAAGGACCCTAGTCTCTCATTTTCTCACTCATTCTTAGTCTACAAAAACCATCAGCTCCAATAGATAGGATGGCTCCATTTTCCCGTCGTCTTCTTTGCCTATAGCTTTGGTCGTCAATTTTGGTAATCAACCCACATAAGAAGTGTTTTGCGAATATTTTGAGCTTCAGAAAGTCTAATACTTCGTTTTTGGTGGGTGGGTACATCTCGCTTTGAGGATCACATTTCGAGAATGGAGAAGCGAATGAGGTTGTGAATTGGGGTAACTGAATGAGGGAAAACGAGAAGCAGTTTTATGAATATTTAGCAATAGAAGATGAGTTTATTTTTTTTTATCTAACATTCATGTTGTGCTTCAAAACTAAAAAATTAGTACAAAAAATCGAGCGAAAAAATGCTCCTAATATGATGTGTACGCTAAGAGTAATCAGTGCTTGAATACACTTTCCTGCGTGCTCGTTTGTCCAAAATTTAGTCACTCGTCAAGTCGATCATGAGCGTTTCGTCTGAAAACAGAAGAAAAGCTACATGAAAGAGCTTAGAAATAGGTCTTTAAATAAGTGATAAGGAAAAGTAAAAGCGTAGGTACCTTTTAATGTCATCACGAACCTTAAACATCAGAATGGCAAATTTTCACTAAAGACTAAGTAGAAGGACAAGGGAGGCAAAGGAATATCATCCGTCAAACATGTGTAAAATGTTATTCATTGAACGTGCTTATTTTTTCATCGCAAGCATGGGGGCATTTTGTACTTTCCGTAAAACTAGGGAAAGAAAAATTGGTTTTATCGATGGAGACATTAAGAAAAATCAGGAATTTTCCTTGAAATGTAGGGAAAAGTATACCTGTTTGTAGATTCCCCATCAAACACGAATATTTTTCAACGACTAATTTGATTTGGCTATCATGCTAAGATAAAGTAGCATACTATTCTTCTCAACGTTGGATATCTCTGTATGTTTGTATGCAGTTGTTATCTTATGTTAACGTTTGATTTTTCTCCGGGTATTCTCAATTTAGGTGCAGACATTTTTTAAACGGAACTAAAAAATCTTCACTTCAAAGGTTCTCTGGTTTAAGTTCAACAGAGACCAATCGACAGCATTATATAGTCTGGTTATTTATTTCCATTCTGATTAACAATTGACTAATCTATTATGAACTCTTCTTTAAACATAATATGCAACGACAAGATTTTTTACCTGCGTAAAATTGATGATATTTTGTGAAGAGTTTTTGCTAGTATGTAGCCACCTGATTTACACACAAAAAAGGCCAGGTTCCGCACAAATGCTAAACTTCTCTTTTATTGATCTACCTCACATGAGCCGTACAATGAACATATTTAATTACCTCTCTAAAAGTTTTTCAGTTGTCTCCCTATTTTGATGTATATAATACCCAATGCCAAGAGATTGAAAATGGACACCTTCGTAAAATTTGCAGAGACAAATTTTTGCCTACGGTCAGCATACGAGCTTTGAAAAACACCTGATTGATCTATGCATGCTAGCGGTTTCCACACACTAGTTCTAGGTGAAATTCAAATGTTTGTCTTTAAAGAATCATTAAGTCTTCCAAAACTTTTTTGTGTGAACCCTCCATGGTATAGTAATGAGCATTATTTCTATCATTTATTTCGGTCGTTTCTGGAATAACGTCAAGTATTTATAAATGTGAGCACAAAATTTATTCGCATGTCCATATAACTTAGGATATTTTAATTGTATAAAATAAGTACAAAATCTAAAACTAAGAAAAAAGTCGGTATAAAAAATAGGAAGGAACATCGTTTCCCTGGGATTAAAGCTATTTCTTTTTTTTAAGATATCTGGGATTGCTTGCCATTGTCGCTCAGGTGCTGTCGAATTGGGGCTCACTTTATAGGTACTCGGGGTGTTAACCTAACCATACTTGCCCATTGCCCGTCGCACAAGTCCTCGAACTCCATCTCCTCGATGAGCTTTCCTCCGAGGTCCCCTGGGCCGCGGCACTGTGGGTTCGAGTCCCAAACTTTAGGCTTGTTCTTTTTCAGCCATCTGCAAAGTTTAGAAATATGATACAGAAAATGTTAAATTGGAAATTTACAGGTGTCTGAAATGTAACGAATTTCATTTTTTAAGCTGAAATTATTGAGTGAACCGAGCACGAGTACATCCTTGGATCCTAAATTGAACAATTGGACCGCGTCTAGCAGAAATGAACCTGGGCACTTCAGCTATTGTCAACTTTAACTGGGCAATTTAATTTTTCAAAAGACAAAGTATGTGCGGATTCCTTTGAAAATTTTAAGGAATTTGCTTGGTACTATGCAGAAAATTCACAGTAATTCGCACATAAACATCCGCACGCCCGTTTTCATGTAAAAAATTAAAATGCCCAATTAAATTTGGCAAAAGCTGATGTGGCTTGGTTCCTTTCTGCTTATTGCAGTCTAATTACCAGGTGATTTATGATGAAATGGTCTAATTTTCTAAAGTACATGTGTCTAAATGGAAAGTGCCGCCTGATGACGTCACATGGCGGTGCATTTTCTCCCTTTTAAACCAATTTACTTACTGATTCCCACAGCAGAAACAATTGTAAAAAATATTACGGAATCAGCTCACTACAACACTCTTAGATTACTGCTTCATCTAAGACTTTCAGATGAAGCAGTAAGAAATTCTCGTGCAATAATTAAAGCATTACAAGACATTTCCTCATTGGGAGCTCACGCAAAACATGCTACTCAAAGAACGATTATTTGAACGCGACGATTTGTCTAAACTTCTCAGTGTCTATACCTGATCGTAGAGCTTTAAAGAGTTTTGATTAGATAACTATTTCTACCCCAGGGTGCGCATTTTGCCCATACGTGTGTATGAAGGCAATTTATGTTTAGAGCTATCTTTTTAAGCTCCATGCATGTGTTTTGATTTTTCCTAACCGATGATGATGTAGTAAGAATAATGAACAATCTCACTGTTATCATGGGAGAAGAGGAAAGAGTTGTGATGAGTTACCTGGCAAGGTATAGAATCGCACAATCACAATGCCACGGATTCTTAGCCAGTTTCAGTGACTGTAATTCTCCAACGTAATCTAGGCAGTCGGTTGGGAGGTACTGGAATTTGTTGCTGTCGATTTGCCTAAAACCAGAAGAGAATGAGACTACATTTAAAGAATTTAGTGAAAACAGAGGTCATCAAATAGTTTCTCCACATAATGCATATTGTTTTCCCAAAATTCAGCACAATCTTTAGCATCAACATTATCTGACTGAAATGTAATCGTTTTAAAAAAACAGTTCAACCTAAAAGGGGGACAATAAAATCATGGCTCAAGCGTATCTCACAATCGTTTAAAATAAATAATAATGAAATTTTGTGGGACATCAGAAATAAGATTATTTTTGTTTTTAACAACGGTATAACAAATTCCCTTTGAAATAACATTTTATCATAATTGTTGTGTTTAAAAAAGTCAGTAAAAGTGTCGTATTTTTGATAAAATTGTATCTTTTACGATGTAAAAATAAAAAAAATAAAATTGAAGTAAAATGACATTGAATCTCGTTTTGTACAATGAACCAACCAAGTAAATACCTAAATATAAATTCCACGAAAATAGCTTTATCATTGAATACTAACAATTTTTTGAGGTGTGGTAATGGCTTAAACACTTTTTCGTCCATCAGTTTGAGCAGATTGTTGTTCAAAAATAGAGCTGTCAGGTTTGTGAGCCCAGTGAATGCTTTTTCTCGGAGATTTTGAAGATTATTTGAAAACAACATAAGTTTCTCCAAGGAAATGAGCTCCCGAAAAATATCATCGGGTAAATCGGTCAGCAAGTTTTGGCCTAAGTGTAGCTCCTTCACTGATCTTAAATTCAAGAATTCCTGACCACTGAGCTAAAACATTCAAAAAACACCGTTGAAATAAATGTTCATCAGAAAAATTCATTATTATGCTGTAAAGCCAGTCATTGTCCATGAAGTGGAAACGTTTTCGAGCACTATGATGAAAATTGGATCAACATGTATCAAGCCATATTAGGCATTATTAATGATGTTTTTAAATCAAATGCCTCTAAAACCGGTAGCACCGACTTCATCTGATTTTCTCCTCAAACTGCTGTTTGTCGTTCTCTGACCTTAAAATGCTCTGAGAAGGCCAATTTCGTGGTATATTTTGCGTCAAGCGATGCAAAATTAACGTTTCTAAGCTGTGGTCTAGATGTAGTCGATTTTTTTACTCGAAATCGTGTGATACTGTGTATTTGGATATAATCCTTGTAAATAATAATGTGGAAGGAAGAAGAATCCAAATTATAATTTGTTACGGATTTGACAAATGAGCTTTAGACAGCTCTCAAAACAATGAACAGGTGAGAAAATTAATGAAGAATTTTATGATTTTAATATCGAAACTTTCGGGAAGTAAATTTACCATGCTGTACCTTACCGACCATATTATCTGTTTTTAAGTTTAAAAAGTCAATGTTATTAAAATGGTCTAAAAATGTCTCTAAAAATATTCGTGTTCATTCTGAAGCACTTTAAAGAGGAAGAAATTAGATGGAATAATATTTGCACTGCTTTAAAACTATTTTCATCAACCTTACCGTGGCAATCCAGTTACCAGCAAGGTCTAGCTGCGTCAATAATGACAGACTGTCAAATAAACCAGGACGAATAAAAGTCAACCTGTTTCTTCTCAACGATAATAAATCGAGGAATCTGATCTCACTGAATATTCCTGAAACATCCGGGAAAAAACACTGGCTGATTTTCATTTTATTAATTTATTTTACTTTCAATATTTTCTCTTCTTCAATCGAAGACTTTTTTCTGAAATAAAATAATGAACTATCCAGATAAGGAAGATAGAAATAAATGTACTCTCGTCAAATTTTTCGGCGATAAATGAAAGTGTAATTGTCTAACATCTCACAGAATATCGGACGGATTTAATGAGAATGGGTATAATTGCATTTTACGCTACCGAATTTCTGGTCTTATCTTAATTTTTAACAACGCTACGCCTCGAAACTTTTAGTGAATTTCCCAGAACGAATACAGAATATATTCATATAAAAATTCTATGAAACATTTTCATAAATTCATTCAAATGAAATTTCAAGTTAGAATATTGCCGTTAGGGTAGCCAGGGGGCAGAGCTTTTATCTGAAATAAATTCTGAACAAAACAATGATTTTATAAATCTAAGACCTTTAAAATCACGAAAACCATATTTTTAAATTTTCCTCTAGTATAACAGCCATAAAATAAAAGTTAGTCATCAGAGTGCTGCAGCTTCATTGGGAGCCTTCACTCAATCGTGTAGGCAAAATGCGCTGACTTTAGTTCGAAGTTTTACCTGCTCAAAACACTGTACTTCATCGTTTCGGCTCTGGCTCTAGGAGCATTAAAATGGACAAATGTTGTCAATTTTGTAGGATTATTGAAGCACCCCTCCCCCTGCCTTTCTTGTCGACAAAAACAAGGCTAAATTGATATCATGCAGTAATTTTAATTCCTTCAAGGGAACTACCTATACAGTTGAACGGCAGGTAATGCTAGGGCCCAAATCGTCTACTTTTTATGTAGTGCAATTCGAATAAAAATGAAATTAGGGTGTCACCAAGCATCAGTATTTTTCCGATTTTCCTGATTCTATCAGGATGTACTGCCGATTTCACCAGGATTTGAGGAAAAATCCGTCGTAAAATCAGGATTTGAGAAAAGTCAGCTGTCGGAATCGGATTCTTTTTCGAGCTTTTTTTGCAAGTTACATTTTTCTCGCCAAAAATCAAGATTTGATCGGGATTTGGAAAAATCATGAGATTTGGATTTCGCAGTCGAATATAAGGAAAAATCTGGATTTCATCAGGATTTCCCAAAATGAAAAAAAAAACTAGACACCCTGTTAAATGAACGTGCACTTTAATGAGCAATGTATATATGTATGTTTACTTCATGTTTTTTAAACGTCGTGCATTTGAAGTACCTGGTGGTAAGTGATTGATTTGATTGTCCTGGAGCTTAAGTCGTTTAAGGTTTATCAGACCATTGAACGTTCCAGGCTTAAACTCGGACAGGAGATTAGCTGATAAGTCCAACTCTTCGAGCTTGTCCAAATTTTGAAATAACGTCTCTGGAATCGCCTCCAGCAAATTGCTCGCAAGGTTAATCACAGTCAGTTTGTTTGTCCCCTTGAACAATGCTTCCGGGAGCAATCGTAGTGAGTTAAATGAGATATCACTGCGTAAAAAGAAATGTAATTAATGTAATATTTTTCTCGAAATCTCGTATACATGCAATAAATGAGTGGAATATCTTCTTGCTGCAAAAAATTGTTCGTGAGGTTAAGAAAATTTACTGATTTGATCTCATATTTTGAGGAGGCACACATCCAACTGTGAGTCGAATTTTTAGAACTTCATAAAATTATTTCCTTACTTGTTTTACCTGATTGTACGTTTTCCATGTCAACAGTTCATTCAGCTTTTAGTTTTCTTCTCGCATTAGTAAGAGGTTTATTTGCGTTTTCAGTGAACTTTAAGCAAACTCAAAGCAAGTACCAAAAGAGTATTTCTCTACTTGTGACAACAGCTTTCTACGAGAGAAGTGTAGTTTGTTTCATAAAATTGAACAATTTGACTGAGATAGGTTTTGAATAACTTAACTTAAAACGAATTATTAGTCTCCAAGGTACATACATGGTTTCTAAATGAATGTTCCTGAGGAATAGTTTTCTCGGTAATTCCTCCAATCTATTCCGATGCAGCCTTCTGCAAAAAGAGAAAAACGTGGTCAGATAAAGCATTAGTTAGCAATTTATAGTAAGCAATATAATAGAAGTTAGCATTTTAATTTATAGAAATACAGCTTATTATATGAATCCAGAGTGTTTTCTACTATTGTTCTAAAAGTGTACGTATGCACCCATGTACTTTATTCTAAAGAGACGTGCATTTTATTAAATATCATATAGGATGAATGATCATTTTCTTTTTTAGAGTAGAAACGGATGAACTTACAAGTGTGCCAAGCTTTCGCAGGATTGGAATAAAGTTGATGGTAAAAAATCTATGTGGTTGTCGAACAAGTCCCTGAAAAAGAAGTGGTCAGAAAGGGTATTAGTAAATATCGTAGTTCATTGACAAGAAAAATATGATAGTTATGTTATTAGGGCTTTTTTGATTTTAGAGTTAGACGCACCGTGTGCATGATATGATGTCGTGACTTGCAAATTGCATAAATTCTGCAGTTGTTTTCTGAAAGAAGCCGGTCTAGATCACTTTGATTTATTCCTGTAGGCAAAATGTTCACATCATTGTTGCAATTTTATTCTAATCAAAACATCCTCCAACTTGATAATCTGTCACATAATGGAAACTTTTCCCCAAAGGTTTTTAAAATAATTCATTCTGTCTAGAATATATTTCGACAACGGCAATTAAGAACTGCACAATAGTTGGGTGAAAAGAAAATTAAATTACCGTACTCACAGTTGCGTAAGTCTGATGAAACCGTCAAATGCATCTTTATGCAGTGATGATATCTGGTTGATTCCAAGATCTCTGAAATGTAAACATAAAAACTTAGCTGACACCCGCACCTTCAAAAAGACGGCAATTAAACCTTGAGACATGATAATTGATGTAGAAATCGATCCTAAACTTTGTCTTGGCACTAGTTGTAGAAAGGAGAGACTTGTTATAAAAATGTGGAAATTCACACCACGAAAAATTGTATCGTCAGACTTTACTAGACGCTCTGGACGCGCTTTGCGCATCCGTCACGGCTAGCCAAGGGGCTGTGCCCCATGGAGCCCCGGCCATACGCGAGTGATATTCGGCTTCAAAAATGCCAATAAAATTTATGAAGTGCCGTCATAGAGGCGGAGATTCTCAGACACCGCAAACGAGATATGTGATTGCGGACTTACGCCGCGCCGTCGATATACGCAATGCGTGAAGTATTCTTTTGACCTTGTAGGCGTTAATATGCGCCTCTCGCCGACCGCACCGTTTTGCGTAATGCGAGAAGTTTTCCTGCGGGCTTGTAGGCGCTAACATGCGCCTCTCGTCAACCGCACTGTTTGGTGCAATGCGCGAAGTATTCTTGCGATCTTATAGACGCTAATATGCGTTTCTGACTCCGCTGTGTTTGGCGCAATTATTCAAACTTACTTTAAAATATTTACTTTAAAATTTTTCCAGGAAGGCAGCCTCTCGTCCCTCGCAGACTCTATTGTTGCCAGATAAGTTCCTTTTCCAACACTCTTACCAGTTCAAACCCATGTAAAATATTCACATTTATCGCACAATCTGGCAACCCCACGAGTGAAATAGAAAAAGGTGGAATCGACTGAAAGTCTGAATCCTTCGAAGTTTATATTAATGATTCTGCGTGTGGTTGTATACGTATGTGATGGTAGTTTATTACGAGGGTGTAACTTCTGGCTCTGCAGCAAGTATAAGTGGGCTCTAATTGTAACTAACTTACATGACCCTAATATCCGCGGGTACAATTTGTTTGGCGGGCAGTTCATCTATCTCTTGTCTCCAGCAGCTTAGAGTGTGCGTTTCAGGGCGGCATCTGCAAGGACCCTCACAGCAACGGTACCATCGCTCATCGTCTGTGCTCCGACTCCAAACTGAAGTTGAAAATCAAATTTGGACACTCCAAATAGAATACCAAATAGGATCAGAATCTTTTTAAAGAAATAATACGACATCGATTTTATAGGATACTTTTCCCGGTGTCACAATATGACACTGTCAATCACGACAAAATTAAAATGTCTAGAGAAGTATAAAAAAAATTGCCCTGAAAGAATTTTCGAATGACACTTTTAAAATTAAAAATGAGAAATTTTCCAAATATTTTATCAGTGATTTCCAAAAAAAGGTCTTGTTTACTTATTTTCAAAACATTTAAACAAAACAAAAAAAAAAACATCGCAAGTATTTGGGACCCAATTTTGGCAAAATTCAGACAGACTTCTTGGGATGAGAAACCTGCGTTTTCAGAACGCATTGAAAAAAAAAATTCGAAAATGCTTTCAGCGATGTTTGAAAAAAAAAAAATTCAAAGGAACCTATTCATGCCAAAATGCACTACGTGCGGATGAATTGGAGGTAAGAAGCCGAAACACACATATATTTGCATCTTCTTCATAAATACGGCCCATGGATCTGTTAAATGCGTCAGGGATTTGCAATTTAATGCTCCGCCTTGTGAAAAGTCTCGCAAGAAACACGGTGATTGCACTGATTTTCTCTGAAACGAACTGCTGAACCCTGCTAATGTATTTGTTCCATATTCACGCATAGACAATTGACTAGATGGTGTGGTGGTTTCTCAGCGTTGCGCGGGGCATCCCCTCCATTACTGCCTCAACTCTAAGAGATTTTCTTTGAGTTTTAAGCACACTTTAGAGGAAACCCATAGCACCATCGTGTTAGAACATTTCGACGGTGTAAGTCGACAATCACATAACTCGTTTGCGCTGTCTGAAAATCTCCGCCTCTATGTTATTTTTTTAAATGAGAACAAATTGACATCATTCCTCGAAATTTATGCAGAATTTTCTTCGCACAGAGAAGAAAAATCACTGCAGTTTTAAAGAATTGCCGTTGAGTAGTTTCCCGTTTAAAAAATAATGTATGACAGGAAGTCTGCGACGTCGCAAATCGAGTTATGTGATTGCCGACTTACACCATCGATTTAACTTTTTTCCTCGGAGAATGTACTTCAATCGCAAATCCCTGACGCCTTCAAGAGCTCCATATTCATAAAACTGCCAGTGATTTTGGAAGAGCGCTCACCTGTTTGCTCGACCGATCGGAGACGTCTCTCGAGCTTTCCAAGTTGAACTTCGGTCGAGTCATCGGTGGTTTTATCCTTGGCGAGGTGGGTGGTGTGCGTGGCGCTGGCCATCTCCTCCCTGATCTTCTGCAGGGCGTCGCACGCGTTGATGTGGCAGAAGTCATCGTCGGACGTGTACCCGAAAAACGGTCGCCCGTACTCCGCCGATTCCAACGGATCGATCGACAGCTGTAAAAATAATTTCAGTAAGAGCGCGCGCACCAGTTTCATTTTTCGGGAGTTTACTACTGCTCTGTGATCACATCACAATAAGGCCAACTATTTTTTTCAATTTTTTTTTTTCTCACAGGCTGGATCACATTTACAATGAGCTAGCCACATCAAGTTCCTGATTCTCCTTTAAATAGTTGTGAAATAGTTTTTCGACTATTTTAGAATTCATTCTTTTTGCTGCACACCTTCTCAGATCCGTAAACGCGCTTTCTAAATCGAACGGGAACAAAGTAACGTTTATTAAAATGCAGCAAAAATTATCGCTCATTATCACAAAATAATTCACTTATATAAACACATTCATTCAATCTACGATTCTGTATACATGAGCATGTTGTAAAAATACGGCACTCGCGATAGTAGAACCGAATTTGCGGAGGAAGACACAAGACTGAATTGGTGCGCGTCCGCCCCCCCAGTTCGTTGAGATCCCTCTGTTGGGTGCCTTTGTTTGCTAGTTAACCTGGATAGTTACGGATATGAGCTCGATTGAATGTTTGGAGTCCCCATACCCCCTCGTCCTCCTTAATTTGAGTGAACTTAATTAATTCAAGCCAACAACCTTCAGGATCTGCTCAGGACAAGCATTGTAGAAAGATGACCACACGGTGTAGTAGCTCGATATTTCGGAGAATTATCGAGGTATGAAATTCGGAATCCGGCTACCGAATCCAACATTGGAAAACTATCAGAATGACATGAATTTTTATTATTTGGACTTCATTTTGCAAATTTGGAACTATAAATTTTGGCCCGGTTTAAAAACAACGTATGTGCCATTAGTTTCCCCATGCACATAAGTGTTTTTTCACTTGAGCCAGACTTTATAGTTCCAAATTGCAAAATGCAGTCCATTTCGACGTTGTAGCGCAGCGCTCACTCGGACATACCCAGAAAATAGCTTTTTTTCAAGCGGAGAAAAGTTACTATAGTGTTATGGCAATTTGCCTTCAATTTTTAGTGTAGGCAACACGAGCTCCTGGTGGTCGAATAGTGGTATCTTCCCCTCATAACTGTTAGACGGTCGTCTGTCGGTAAATGCTTTGTATTAGCAGTAACATAAGAATATGGAGAGAGGAAGGAAAGGAAAAAAAATTGATAGACGTGTATAATTCATAAAGTAGCCGTAGCTGTACAGTAAAACAAACTTGTTTCAGCAGGATGAGATTTTGAAGTAGGTAAAGTGAGGTCATGGTTTTAAGCGGACGTAGAGTGTGCACAGGTAGAATATACTTTTCCATCATCTTGTTATTGAGCTAACATACCAAAAAACACGGATTTATGCAACTCGCTGCACACGGAGAAAACCCTTCGGTTTCTTATGGAACATGTAAGTTTCAAGTCCAAGTTACTGATGTTCTCAATCCAGAGATCGGAACTGTAGCACTGGGTGCAGAAAGGAAATTTATTGGGTTGTGGTGTCTCAAGATCTCCGGTATACCATTTCATCCGTTATGATGAAAGTAAATGCATTTAATTCGTTGTGACTGCTACTAAATATTCTTTATGATTTTACAATGCTGATAACTTAAAATTTCAGAAAATTCACCCGATTGTCTCCTCTCTAGAGGTAAAGTAGCACTTAAGGTCCTGAAACACCGTAACCAAGACATATAATTTCTGCACCCAACGCTTCAACTTCAGTGTAGGTAACCGAAGTTTTCGTCTGCCATTATATGACTCGTTTTATTTATCAAAAACTTCGGTTGCCTGACTTGAAGTTCCTAGGACTGGAAACTTATGCACTGAAAAAAATTTCTCGGCGTTTTTACCACGGTCCGTTGGTACCTTTACCATCTCACTTTTTTTACCAATTATTGGTAATATTACCAAGACAGACTGGTAAGCCAAGTATTTTACCGCGATTTCTCGGTAAAATTATCAATTTCATAAATGGTAATTTTACCGAGAAAAAACTGGGATCAAATAGAACCCCGAATTCTTGGTAATTTTACCCTTTTCTTAGTAAATACACCGAGATTTTTTTCAGTAATTTTCTTCAGTAATCATTTTTGTAATCTCGCCCGGAAACTTTAGTTCTGGATATGAACTGAAGTTCAGTACTTGCGTTCGAGGTTTTTTTCTCCTTGCAGTACTTGTATCCAAGTATACCAGTAGAGTGGGCCGAATGCAAAATGCACTCGCTATCAGTCGAGCGCTAAAAAAGGGGGCATGCAAATTGAAACCAGAGCTTGATTTCCCCTTACGGTCCCGCAGTCCGTGTTCTATAAATAATTACACTGGCAAACTGAATCATAGCCACTCGCTACCGCGCTTACTCAAAGCTTTATCGCACATTTCAGCGGGTAAATCTGCTAATTTATGACGCTCGGACATACTCGGCCGTTTCTCAATTGAAATAAAACCCGGCGAATATTAAACAGGCCCGACCGAAGAGATCATTATATCACCCAGCTTTACCTTGAGTCGGCCAACTTAAAAGCCGCCGCGTACGCAAACGCAGCGCTACTGCCATCTGGGGAGCGACTCGCGAATTAATCGAAGCGGAAAGCGCGACTCTTTCGCCGCCGTTTTAAGGAAAAACGTCGTATGAGCCTTAAGGCATTGCCAAATTCCCTCCAATAAAAGTCAAATTTACCCGGAAAATTGGGAATTTTCTGTTCCAGATTTTCAGACAATTTTGTTCGGAATTTAATCTAAAATGCCTGCAAATTTCAAGGAAAACTATGCGAAACTTTCTACATAAATACATGTTTTATACGATGAAATTTGGCCACTCTCGAATGTTCATACGTCGTTCTTCCTGAGCTCAGCAGTTCGGTCCATCGGCAACCGCCATATGCGAAGGAGTAGTTTCCGAAAGGAAACATGACCATTCTCAGTTGAGCCTCGAAACGGTACTGTTTTCATGTCTATCAGGGTTCATCTTGAATTGGACTTATTGGCTTTTAGAAGCTGCGGTAGGTGACCTTCGGCCGGGCGCCTTTTTGCCGGTGATATATGCGTTTCCTGATGCTTAATCGAATGGAAAAGAGAAAAATCGTCGACTGAAAAAGACGGAAAGAGTCGGGCCGTCATTAATTCTCATTAGTTGCTCTTGAGTGTCGATTGGGCGCCCTGATAAACGCAGCGGCTGACGATTCGATGATGAAAGGGTCAACCGTAGCACTCGCTAAGCGTATTGTTTCGTATGCACTGTCACGCCTCGCAATTTGTCATCGCGAGCTCCTATTGGTTTAAGCTCTGTGGCAATCCACACCGCTGCGTTTACGATGTGCCGATTGGTTCTGAGATGTTGATTGACAAGAATTCCTTTTTTGAGAGATTTAAGGTGTTTCGGACTCGTTTCTGATTGGATCATGTTTTTTTCTGGGTTGTTGAAATCACCAAATTTTTGGTTGGAACAACTATAAACCTGGAATAATCTAAAGTACCTTCACTGAAAAAAGAGATTGGTAGAATTTACCATTCCTTCACGCTGTATTGTACACAGCGTGAATTCAAAGTAGATTTTGCCAGAGGAATGGTTACATGTACCAGTATATAGAAACGTGTACCTTTTTTCTGGCAGAATTGACTCTGAATTGACGCTGTGTGAAATGCAGCGAGAAGAAATAGTAAATTCTACCAATCTTTTTTTTTCAGTGTAGATAGGGAGAATGGACAGAACTTTAATCCTAGAGATCCGTCAGGTTTTCACCGATGCTTCCGTGAATGAAGTTATGATCTCAAAAGACGATCAAATCCCGAACCGATTCCGATCTAAATAGATTATTCTATGACTGATGGCCAACACTTGCAACATTTCTCTTTGATCAAAATGGAGTGTCACTGCCACTATTCGTCATTCCTTGTCACACAGAAAATTTCTGCATGGTCTTAATCCATAGTAACGATTTTAGGACTAATAAGTTCCAACGCTCGGATGGGAAGTAGTTCCAGAATTTGACCGCCTATCGAGGTTTTTAAGGCCGTCAACTAATGATTCCAGATTACCCGTTGTTTGTATCGCTTTTACACTGTTTTATCGATCAAGGATCGTTTCAGTGCCAATTTATATGCGATGAACATTTTTAGTTAGTTCCGACTTGTGAAGTCTTCTCTCAACTAAATCATGTTCTGGCTCAATTATTGATACAACTAAATTGAACACTGCTAGTGGGCCGATTCTTGAAATGCATAGTCAGAGCAGTAGACAAAGAACACAAAGGGAAAATTGAAGGGGGACCCTTTTGTTGGGAGCGGGTGATTGCAATGGATTTAGAGAAGGTAGTAATAGACAAACTACAGGCAACCCACGAGAGATTCTTTAGTCAGCTTTCCATCATTTTTGTCCCAATTCTATTAAAACTAACCGTTTCAACCAATGGAATGGCTCCTTTTTTCCTTTGTTTTCCTCGTCTATCGTTGTGTTTATCACTCTCATAATCATCCTGCAGCATAGCCAACCAGAAGATAGCTTTGTTCTGGTGCACTGCAAAATCATTATTGGAGTTGAATATTTTTCCCTTCCGTAATGTTTATCTTAGAAAAACATCTGGTACAATAATCGGCTGAGTTCAGTGAAGCCTGCACAATCAAGCAAACTTTCAATTAGCAGACCTCCAACTGCCCTCGTACGCAGTATACGAAGGCCCCGGAAAAATTTGCATAATTATGCGTAAATCTTGGAACTGATTCACTCTGTCCGACGAATCGCGAAGAGAAGGGAAAGACTGAAAGAGGAGCAACCTGCAAACCTGCAACCTGCCCCAGCCAAGGGTATCTCGCATGTGTTCAGGCCTAAGAAACTGTCAAACGGGGAGGTGTAAATTGGTTGCAACTATGTATGTTTGAATGCTTGTGTAGTGAACACAATTGGATAATAGTTTCTCGCTTCTATTTTCTGCAGCTTCTAAGTTTCAATATCGTTGACCAAATAGAGACGCATGGATGGCAAGTTGTGAATAATATGATTAATTTCTGTAAATCGTAGTGTGTAGGACGGGGAAAAACTGGGATTCATCAGGGAACGAAACATTGTAGAGAAAATCAAGGAAAAATCAGGAAATGAAACATTGTAAAGAAAATTCGGGACAAATGAGGGAATCTGTTTCAGAAACCTCTTAGAGATTATATCGTTTTCAAATTTTGCGGAGATTTCAAGTGTACCCCTTGTTGGTGAGGATTATGGTCCAGGCTATTGCACCTGAGTTGCTATTACTAACCTCTTGAATGACATATTCGAATGAACAAATATCATAATAACAGAGAAACTTTGACCAGATAAGAAGAACACCAGGAACGCTTTTGAAATTGAAAGTTTGAATGTGCCAAAAAATCGGCTGAAAGATGAAAACAGTTCGATATTTCATAGCTAGAAGTTCGGAGGATTATACATTTTTCACAAGAAAATCGTGAAAATCAGGAAATATCAAGGAATGAGCTTGGTCAAGAATTCTAGACTTATCATGATGTAAACTGTTTGTTCATTGCATAGTGTTTTCATTGCATAGAATGAGACGGAGAAGACAGCTTTAAAAACAGCTAGTCTGAGTGCAATTATGCCTTGCTAAGGAAAAACGCCGTAAGAACCTTCAGCAGGCTTTGCCAAATTTCCTTTGGTAATACACGAACTTTTGGGAAAATTTGTAAATACTTTTCCTCCAATTTTTCAGATAATTTTTTCCCCAATTTCACCTGAAGTTCCTAAGAGTTTCAAGGAAAAATATCAATAAGTTTCCTCAAAATTAAACATTTAATCGAAGAAATTTTGGCAACTCTCGAATATTCATACGGCGTTCGTTCTTAGCACGGCAGAATACAACTCAGATAGTCTATAAAAATATCAATAACTTTCCTCAAAATTGAACATTTTATCGAAGAAAGTTTGGCAACTCTCGAATTTTCATACGGCGTTCTTCCTTAGCACGGCAGAATACAACTCAGATAGTCTATAAAAATATCAATAACTTTCCTCAAAATTAAACATTTAATCGAAGAAAATTTGGCAACTCTCGAATTTTCATACGGCGTTCTTCCCTGGCACGGCAGAATACAACTCAGATAGTCGAATAGAGCGGACTAGAGAGTGGTATTGCAGTCAGCACAGATGAAGGCGCACAATACTGGAACATTCCGCGAATGTCATCATAAGGCACACCGAGACTAAGGACTGTGGAGTGATGAATACGTCGTCAGAGCCAAAAAGTATAATAATCTTGGCTACACCCCTGACTGATTCTGGCGCCAAATGATGGTTCAAGCTTATAGATCAGCAAAAAATAATAATATCCTGTCAAATTCATAGTTCCTACGTTAAATATTAACGGAGGCATGGCTCTTCAAAAAACACGGCGTATGACGTCATCCACCGCGGTAGCGCATACTGTGGTTTCTTCCTCCTTAGATTTATCAATTTGATATCGATGTGCACATTTGCCCGGGCTGTTCAACTTAAAACACGGAAGAAATTAAGGTGAAAGAAACCATGGTATGAACCATTCCGGAGGCTGACGTCACAAGTAGTATTTTTTTAAGGGCGGTGTCTCTTTTAATTTTGGACATGGAAACTTCATGTTTGAACACATTATTTGTTATTTCTTGCCAATGTATCCGACTTAAAAAAACAAGGCTCTGAGACTAGAGAAACTTATCTGTTGTTACGGTGGAGAATGCTCTAGTTATCCCTGATCATAGCATAACAATTTAAAATAATATCTGGGGTTTGTTAAATGACTCATAAATTTGAAAAATCAACAAAATTTACTATAGCACCGTCAATATCTACTACAATGATTTAGTTTAACAAAAATGATCAAAACCACTGATATATAATTAATATCTTACCGGTTGACTTTTCTACCCAGG
The DNA here is from genome assembly GCF_001854935.1 of Bemisia tabaci. Lineage (NCBI taxonomy): Eukaryota > Metazoa > Arthropoda > Insecta > Hemiptera > Aleyrodidae > Bemisia > Bemisia tabaci. The sequence goes on from NW_017547098.1 coordinate 8,220,936, forward strand.
CATTAAAGTCTCTCAATTAATGTTGCAGGGATGGATTCACAGGTCTCCAAAAAAAAAAAAAAAAAAAAAAAAAAAAAAAAAAAAAAAGCCCCCTAAAAAGCTGAGGATATTTTTGTTGTTTCTGGTGCCACTTTTAGCGCCGAGTCCAAAAATAATATTAGTTTTTCCTCTACACTCACCCGTTTTTGGAGAATTGGGATTTCCCGCACAAAACGAGATTATCCGAAGAAAATTTCATTCTCTGGGAAACTGGAATATGAACATCACAAGTCAAGGTAATTTTCGGATTTAACAGCCTATGCTACGGAAGATATCATGTCTTGAATAATGACCCAAAAACATTTCCCCGTATGTCTGATATTGAGTTTTTCCCGTTTTTCCGACATTGAATTCCTTCATGCACTCCGATGTAAAACTGATCCGCGCATCCGTCTGTTTTGGATCCGAGAGTGCACGGGAAAATTATTTTCTTCAGATATTTGATAATGCTACTCCTGCTCACTTAATATTTGCTCGTAAAGTCGAAAATGATCTCGGTTTCTTTCCGTCACCCTCCTAATTTTCCGGAAAATCGATTCTTCCTTCAATTTGTGATACGCTTGACTTAAATAAGAATGAAACAGTGGCGATTCTTGCAAGTGGCAACACTATTTTTCCACCATTTAAAGTCATTAAAAATATCGATTTAAGTGAGGCGAGCTGCAGTGGCGTGGCGTGAATGATCGATTTTCGATATTTTCCAATTTGAAGATATGGTAACGGATCGATTATTACGGTGATCGCTGCAAACACCCTGTTTATCGATTCTTTTCCATATGTTTAAATGACAGATCAATCGATACATTACAAAGCATACATACTTTTAAATGGAGGAAAAATAGTGTTGCCAATTTCCAAGAATCACCACTGAAATGAAACCAAGGTTGAATAAACCACAGTGTACGCACCACTGTGGTGGCTGACATCAAACGCCATGTTTTTTGGAGGGCGATACTTCCTCCAAAATTGGACATGGAAATTTGGTGTTGGGACAAATCTTATTATTTTTCGCTAATCTATAAGGTGAAATGGTCAAAACGCAAAATTCTGTGACTAGCGCAACTGACCCATTATGGCGCCAAATGTGCCGCATCTCTCAAGATTGTAAAATACAAAGCGAGCGAAGAGCAATTTCGTTCGAGAGCTCGCTGTCAAAAGACAAGCACCTACGACTTACGAGCAGAAAATTTCGGAAAAGTTTCTTGCCGACCCATCTTGACCGCGTTCAACTCCTCGACAGGAGATCTACCGGACCAAAGAGTAACCGCGTTAGGAACCTCAGAACATTGCCAAATTTTCGCTACTAAAATACTAAGTCGGCGGGCAATTTCGAAGTATTTTTCTTTCAAATTTTCAGGGACTGTTTTTCGTCCTCGCATCGAGTTTACCCAGGTATCTCAAGGAAAAATATTCACAATTTTTCTCAGGAGTAAATAATTTATTTCCGGAAATTTGACAACATCTGAATGCACATAGGCGGTTTTACCGAGGACGACAGAGATTGTCATCCTGAGAGTCGGGCCTTGGGCGTGGGCAGGGAGAGCTGTTCGCTCGAGAGATCGCTCCGAGAGTTGCAACTCATCATGTCGCGGGCCAGACATCAAAACTCCTAGCCGGGCCAAACCGCGTACCTTCACCGCTGGGGCCCCGTGTAGATAAGCGGTTTTAACGTTGAGCGGTATCTAAATCGCGGGCCGCCCGGGTCGCAGAGGCGGAGGGCGTGTTTTTCGGGTCCCCGACGTCGAAAAGAAAGAGACGGCCGGACTTTAGAAAGTCCCCGCGGTGACGTTTATACGACACTCGAAATTGGGATGACTGGATCACGGCTTTAGAGAAACTGCGTAAGTCCACCTGCAGAAACAAACCCTGAATATGAACCGATAGGCCTTGTCCACACGAACGCGGTTCGCGGAACTCAGTTCGAGGAACTTGTTCCCGGAACAAGTTTTTTGCTGAGCTGAAACTTATTCCTCCAAAACCTGGAATTTCCCCCGTGCTCCGAGCTTCTAAATATGTTTCTTTTGATGTGAATTTGCTTGTTTTTGTTTTTCACGTCCTTTACATATGATCTTGACATTTATTTTTGTTACTTTGGCGGTCATAATAATCTATTATTTTGCAATAATTGTATAGTTTTATTGAAGTTCCGGTTCCAGTTCGGACGAACCCGTGTGGACAGCATGCCTCGTTTCAAGGAATAAGTTCCGGGAACTGAACAAGTTCGAGGAATAAGTTCCGCGAACTGCGCTCGTGTGGACAAGGCCGTATGTTTAGTAGGGCCCAGACCGATTCAGAGGGCAGTGTGGACAGCATGCCTCGTTTCAAGGAATAAGTTCCGGGAACTGAACAAGTTCGAGGAATAAGTTCCGCGAACTGCGCTCGTGTGGACAAGGCCATATGTTTAGTAGGGCCCAGACCGATTCAGAGGGAAAAATAGAGAATTTGCAGGTGTCTAAAATTTGGTGAATTTCATCTTGAAAATGGAGATATTGCATGTGTGAGGAATTTGCGATTTGACTGTTGTTTCTTACGTAAAAGTTCGCGAGGAACACGATGGTGCCACTGGTTTTCTCCGAAATCATCTCCCAAGCTCAAAAAAAGCTCTCAAAGTGAGGCCAAAATGGAAAGGATATCCCGCCCTACCCTGAGAGTCCACCTCTACATCAAAACAAACTCTCCATGCAAAGATAGGGAGCAAATACATTAGCAGGGTTGCCACTTTATTTGGGGACTCCAAAACTAAAAACACGGCAACCCTGCTAATGCATTTGCTCTCTATCTTTGCATGGAGAGTTTGTCTTGATGTAGACGTGGACTCCCAGGGTAGGGTGGTATATCCCCTCCATTTTGGCCTCAACTTGAGAGCTTTTTTTGAGCTTGGGAGTTGATTTCAGAGAAAACCAGTGGCACCATCGTGTTTCTCGCGAACTTTTACATAAGAAGCAACAGTCAAATCGCAAATTCCGCACGCATGCAACATCTCCATTATACTATCAGGAAAATCGAGTACGAGGATATCCTTGGATTCTAAATTACACAATTATTGGAGAAAATATGACAAAATAACCTAATCTGCTAAAATACATGTGTTTGAATGGAACATGCCACCAGATGACGTCATAAGGTGGTACATGTTCTCGCTTTTAAATCTGTTTTTCTCCGTCAGCAAAAAAATTATGAAAACTACTGCGAACTCAGCTCATTAAGTACTCTCAGATGAAGCAATAAAATTATTGTTTGCAAATTCTCCATTGGCCGCGTGGAAATCGAAAGGGACTATCTCCGTCGGGACATGAGCTCAAAGACCCTTTTTACGATACACGCATGACGAGGTCCAGGCCTTAATAGGGATTGTACCTTTTGAAACGTCAAATTATAAATAAGATAATGCTTAAATAATATCTGTAAACGTTTGTTCAGAGCCAATTTCAAAATTTGGGAAATAGAGGAAATTGTCGTTATGTCTTGAACTTAATTGCCATCTTGTTTGTGTATATTGGTCCTGTCAATGCTATGCTAAATATGAAAAAAATAGTCGTCAAACTAAAACTAGCAACCATTACCGCTTTCGAGCCTATAAAATTGCCTGATCAAGATGCTGAAGTGAAGGGAAACCAGATGTATACCGTTCGATCACGCATTCGGCGAAATCGTCGATTTTGGGGGCTTGAACACGGAAAGAGCATACCTCCTTTTCAATGGGTCAGTTCCGCTGGTTACTGAACCGTGTTTTGATGCCTAATTCTTGTAGATTAGCTCAAAATAATAAGATCCGTCCAAACAGCAACTTTTCACGTTCAATATTAACCGAGATATCGCCCTTTGAAAAGTCGGATTTTTGACGTCATCCACCGCGGTAGTGACATCCTTGGTTTCTTCCGCCCCACATTCATCCGAGATTCACGTTGAGTAACCAGTGCGAATGTGCATGACACCGACTGAGCTCGAAGTCTTGTGGGCGCTAATGTGCGTTTCACGCCAACTGGATTGCATTTTGCAAAAAGGAACCGGAAGCATTCCAATATTGCTAAGACTGTGCAGCTCCTTTTGTCTTGGAAGGTACGTCTGATTATCCCTAATCAGTTTCTATTTTTCTCCCTAAAAACTGTAAATTTAGGACAAAAATTAACCTATAAATTTCATATTTTTTCAGCATATAAATCAGTATACCGCAATGAGTGAAGTTGCACATTTTTAGCAACATTGCAATGCTCCTGGTTCCTTTTTGCAAAATGCAATCCAACTGACCGCGTGCACTGCTTTTAGCGCAATGCGAGAAGTATTCATGCAGTCTTGTAGGCGCTAATATGCGGTTCACGCAGACCGCACTGTTTGGTGCAATGCGTGAAGTATTCCCACAGTCTTGCAGGCGCTAATATCATTCATTCGAGATTCACGTTGAACATCCAGTGTAAATGTCACACCGACTGATGAAAGCAAGGTGGAAGGAACCGAGGGTGCCACTACCGCGGTGGATGACGTCAAACATTCGACTTTTCAAAGGGCGATATCTCGAGGAAGTTGCTGTTTGGACCGATCTCATTATTGAATAGCTAGCTCTTATAGAATAGCTAAATTCTATAAGAAGCAAGCATCAAAACACGATTCTGCGATCAGCGCAACTGATCCATTACCTTTCACTGCAGCCTGATTGTTGGAATTTTGTGTTTATCGAGTAGACATAGATGACATAGGTTAAAAAGCGGAGCGTGATTGGTCGGCTGTGTCGTATCGTTGCTTTGTTGTGCTTTTTCGGGTTAAATGGACGACAAACGAAAGGCACCTCTTGAGTATCCGATAGTATGTCGTCCATTTCCACCCGACAAACACAAAATTTTAACAATCAGGCTGCTGGCCTGATCAAGCCGAACCTCCAAAATTACAGGCACGTCCATACTCCTTCTACCTAGCTCCAAGTGGGACCGACCCGGATGATAAGATAGATCGAGATATCGACGACCAGGTCTCGGACTCAGTTATCTGGATCTGGTGGCCGGAGCCGCGGCGTCCAGGGCGTCCAGCGTGGCGCTGGGCTCATGTTATGGCGTTCCCGCCGCCCGCCGGTTAATCTAAATTGCAAGGGTCGTGTGAAAACGGAAGCCGGCTAGTTTCCTGTCTTCCTCGGCCCCCCGAGCCCCGTTGCCACATTTCGCGAGGAATCCCCTGTTTCGTCCATCGGGATGTCGGGTGGTGGGCGAGGCGCGGCAACGCCGGGCCAAGGACTCTTACCTATTTCCTTTGTTTCCTCGGGGAGAACCGTTTCATTAACTGCGCCTCCGAATCCCGCCTCCGCGTTTTCTCTCCGTTTTTTAATTCCTCCGCTTTTACGCCGTTTAAAAACTCGAATTTAATGCCTCCGTAACTCGAGGGCGGCGCGGATCTTATCTATGTGGGTTATGGTTACTCATTTCCAAACGCAGCCACGGAAATTTCTAGATTGACGTACGTGCGTCTTCCTTCCCTGAATTCTTAGAATTTTTTCAATAATCTAGTCATTTTTTTCATTAATATTTTTTCAATTACTGTTTTTTTGCATGTTCCTGATTCTTTTGTCAATGTTAACAATTCTTCGTCTTATGACGTCATTACTTGTATTATTTTTCTAATTTTGTCCGGATTGGGAACGTCAATCATGCTATCATACATCTACGATTGAAGCTCACAGAATGGAATAGCAGTAGCGTCATTTTACCCGAGTCTAAAGTGAGGGGCAAAAGTTGTAGTTAGGAGGTTTTCAAGGTGAAACCTCCTAACTCGAGAAGGACGGGCGCAAAACAAAGCTCCCTAAAAATGACCCAATTATGCCTTGTTCCAGCCACTGAACCTCTGTATGGCTTTAGAGCACTCTGCGACTCCCTATCGCCGCACAGTGGATCGAATCAATAGAAGTGGTCGGACAAAATTTGGAAACTTCCAACGTCTATAACTCCGTTTATACAGAACTTTGAGGTTCTAAAAGTGGTTCCGTTGGTTTCTTCGCGAAATTTTCTTCTACAGTCAACCCTTGAAATTTAAAATATGACGAAACAATCATGACAATTTGCAGTTATAGTCAAACATTTTATGTCCGACCTCTTTAACTGACTCGATCTACTGTGTGATGTTGCCATTATACTTTTCTTCGGTTAGAAATGGACGTTCGAACGGAACTATGTGGAGGTGGGAAAGATGGGGTCTGCTCGTTAGTGCTCGTGTCATAAGAATGAATGGGAAATATGAAGCGCCAGTGACAAAGCCGTCGCGTCGTCGCGGCTCCTCGTGGTGGGCATTAACTCATGAGCCCTGTTCACAATACACTAGACACATACCCATGGCTCATACACTTTGCACACAGTTCCGTTCGACAGAATGTAACATCGCGATTTTCCAATTCAGCGCGAAAGGAATGGACCACTAGACAAGGTAGGAATTTAAGCAATCTGATACATGTTTCTTAACCAGAATTTCACGTAAAACACGATTCGCGCGACGAAAATCACTGAAACTAACTCCTAACGAAGATATTACCGTTTTTATTTCACATTGGTTACGAGGAATTTGAACTGCCCGCTCTCAAGAAACTCAAAGCTCTACGTGAGTCAAATCGCTCACTACAACGGTTTCAGAAAGCTTCTCAATCGAGCAATGTTCATTTTCCACCATGTGTTGTTCAAACTATAGGTAAGCAATTTGCTATAGCTGAGCCAAAGCGTCAAGATTGAGGTTGCCAGATTTTTATACAGCAGAGACTGTCATAATAACATTCAACGCGCGATGTGAATCACGTAGAGAATTGAGTTTTCATGAGCGGGTGGTTTGAATTCACGTATCAAGAATCGTTAAATATCTTTGGAAGGAGTTAAATTCGGTAATTTTCGTTGTGCGCGTCGTATTCTACGTGAAATTTTAGTTACGAATCATGTATCAGAATGCTGAAATTCGTACCTTGTCTAGTGGTCCATTTTGAGCCAACTGAATGCGGCACCCATGAGCCATGGACATGTGTCTAGAGCGTTGTGAACAGGGCTCATGAGTTAATACCCTGCACAACGAGGAGCCGCGACGACGGCTTCGTCACTGGCGCTTTATATTTCCCATTCATTCTTTTGGCCCGAACACTGACGAGCAGACCCCATCTTTCCCACCTCCACATAGTTCTGTTTGATAGAAAAACGTCCAAATGACCATCTCCCTATTCGCAGTTGTAGGTGGCTTTGATTAAGGGTTGCTCAGGAGTCCGTTGTTTAACCAGCACCCCTTGCGTCCTCTTGGGAGCTTTTAGCGGATTTCATGTCATGAGCATCGGCGAGGCGGTAGCGACGCGGCCGTGGCGGCGGGAAGAAGAGGCGCTAGGCGTGGGGCTTGGGCGGCGTGAAATTGGAGTGAAGGAGAAAAGAAGAGTGAAGGAGGTGTCACTCGGGCTCGGGCCTCAAGTGTCGCCGAGGAAAGCGACTGGTGACGGAGTGGACGCCTGGACGCGCGCCGACGCACTTCCGACCACTCCAACCAACACCATCACGCACTGATTCGCCTTTTAATTCCACCTCCTCCACTTTTCATTATTCGCCTAGCCGCATCCCGTTTTCCGAGATTTCCGCCTTCCGAGGAAAAGCTCCGTCCCAGTGGACACTCCAGGAATTATCATTCTTGCGTAATCCGAGCTTCGACGCATTCGTGATAAGAGTCGTAACCAGTCTTCTATCTTCAACTCGAAGGTTTCAAATTTTAGCCGTTCATTAGATTCTGGTTGTGGTTTTAAAAATGGAGGTGTTAGGAAACGTAGCTGGATTTGCAATGTGCCTGAATAGGTATTTTTTGGTGGAAAATTTGATTTTCCGGAAAGTTTGTGGACAATGGTAAAAAAACGAAGGTCATTCGAAGATTTTCACGTTCCAAAAAAGCTTAATTCCAGTGAACGTTTCAGGAATTATCATTCTTGCGAACTCTAGCAGCTATGCTGACGATAAGACTATAAAGAAGTTCTCCATCTAAAACCCAAAAACATCAAATTCCCTCCCTCCCCTTGCTGGATTCTGGCTCTGGATCTAGGGATGAAGGTGTTCCGAAAAATATATGGATGCACAATATGAAGCAAAAAGTTCTCTAATAATATAGGCATCAAAAACGGTTACTTTTCGTTGGAAAATTCGTTTTTCCGTGAATTTGGGGGACAATAGTGAAAAACAAAAGTCGTTCGAAGATTTTCACCTTCCTAGGAAAAGCTTTTACCCCGTGCCAAAAGCTTTTACATCCGTGTTAAAGAAAAATGCCACATGAGCTTTCAGACGTTGCCGCATTTCTATTGATAAAGTAATAAGGATTTTCAGGGAATTTTGTGTATCCAAAATTGGCTCCGCTTTGTCCCTACTATTCACCAGTTTTCCGAAAAGTTGAATTTTCCAGCTTAAATCTTGTTTTCAGGGAATACCTGCCTCGCTTTTCTGGAAAGTTTAGGGAAAAACTTGTTGGACTTATCGCAAAAAATTACATTACACTCATCCGAAAAAAATTCACACCCGTGTTATTACAGCAAAAAAGGGAATTAATCAAATTAGAGTCATGACCTTTAATTTGCTGTCGGAGAACTTGATATTTGTATCCCTAATAAATTTTGGATTTTTTCTTTCAGTTTCATGTATCCTCGGAATTCTGCAGAAGCAGAACTTGTACCCGCGTCCCAGGACATGGTTTCACCAACGTTTTAAGTAAGTTAATCGTATTTGTTATCTATTTACGGGAATGGATACAAAAATTACAATTTTAAGCTTCTTCTACTTGCATTGAGCATGAAATAACTCGATCTCTCACCTCAAAATTGGGCTAAAATTGCGTGATACACAACTACGCCGGTCGCAAAATGAAGATCCTTGATGACTCGTCGGTAGTTTCATATTTTACTTTCTCTTCGCATTCAGATCTCCACTTGGGAGCATACTCAATTAGGCACATTTACATGCTTAGCAGACCGATTCCACTCCGCCTTGTTGAATGTTTTGTATTACCAAGAAGTGGATTGTGTGTTTTCTACAATTCCGCGCTCATACAGACAAAATTCTGCTATGGTCAAACCTCGATAGCTCGAATTTGTAGGGAAACCAAAAACATTATTTTAGGTCTCACGGTTTCAACCGTTTTCGTCGCCCGTCTGACGTATCTTACTTTTCCCCGTGAGCCCTGTGTTATGTACATCTATGTTTTCTGGGGCTCATGCGGAAATCGAAAAACGTCCTTACGCTAGAGGAACGACGTTTTGTGGAAAAGAACGGGGGACGGGGGTTATTTTTTAAGTTATTAATTTAATTTCTCCGAGCTATCGAGATTTAATTTATTGGGGTTTATCTCCATCATTAAGAAACGCCGAATGGAGATTTGAACGGAAACATGTCATTGCTTTAGCTCTGAGTGCTTAATGAGCTGAATTCGCAGTATTTTTCCTTATTTTTTTCGGAGTGGGAAATTGTAGAAAAATTGATTTAAAAGTGCGAAAATGTGGAAAAATAGATTTAAAAGTGCGAAAATGCACCATCTTATGACGGTATGTGACAGAATTTTCCATTTGAACGTATCAGCACTCGAGAGCCAAAAGGCACCCAACTCACATTTTTGGAAACATCGAGTTATTGGCGTTTGGCGTCTCCATCAACAATCTCGTGTGTGCGTGAAAAATTTGGTAGCTCTATCTGACGTCGGTTATGGGCGTTATGGGATACGGAGCTTCAAAAATTGCGATTTACATTGGAATCAATAGGGCCGACGCGCAGTTATCCCCTGATATCTCGTAAAAGGTACCTTTTGGCTCTGTGACCATAATATGTATTTTACCAGATTCAGATATTTTGTCATATTTCATTTAATAATTGTTCATTTCAATAACCAAGGATGTACTAATGCTCAGTTATCTTAGTAGTTTCATCTGAAACATGAAATTCACCAAATTTCAGACACCTGCAAATTTTTGGGGGTATTCCTGCCTCACATTTTGATATCCGGTCCCAGGGAACGAGGAAAAATACACCAATAACATGGGGAAAATTGCCCAGTTGAAAAATGACAAGTGTCAGATCGGAAACGCAACTCTGGAATTTGATTGCAGGAAAGTGGTCAAGTCAAAATGTAAATTGGACGTGTTTCTATCAAACGGAACTATGTGCATTATGACGTGAGCCCTGTTATGCACGTATCCTTATGGGTCTCGGGGCTCATGGCTTAATGCACATAGTTCCGTTTCATAGAAATACGTCCAATTGGCTCTTCCCGATAAACGGCGTGCATTACACCGAGTAAGCAGTGAGCACGCTCATCGCGAGCGGCTCGGCTTTGAAATTCCAGGAGATGGAAAACGACAGAAAACCGGGGAAATCGGCTCGTGTTACGAAATAGGAGAGCTGCAATTAATTGGCGCGGCCTCCCCGCTTCTGCCATTGGACGATCAGCAACTCCGGGCCCCCCCTCCCTTCCAGCCCCCCTCCCTTCCAGCCCCCCTCCCTTCCAGCCCCCCCTCAAAGTAGGTGATGGAANGGGGGGGGGGGGGGGGGTCGCCGCGGTCGTCTGCGCGGCGTCGCGTCACTAGTTTCCATCGGCGCACAGTGAAGCGAGTCAGTAGGGTTGAATAGAATGTGGAAACTTTATTAGGTTTAAGGCGATTAGGATAGGTCATGGACTGTATTTCACTAAATAGAAAAAATGGTTGTCTGTTATCATTTTTGTATTTTAATCTTTTGATATTTATATATAATGTGAGTATAATATATGTGTGTTAAACTTAAAACATAAAATGAGTTTAACAAATTTTATCTTAGAATTGTTCCATGTTATTTTCATACCATTGGATTTTAGCTCACTCGAGTTTGGATTTTAGCTTATAACTCAGTTTACACAGAGACTAACGTTTCGGAAGTGGTTCATTGGTTTTCTTGTGAAATTTCCTGTCGAAATCACGCTTGAACATTTGAAATTTGACGGAATAAATATCAAACTCTGGAAAAAAAACCGCATTGGATCTAGAGTCCAGACTCTTGAAAACATTGACAAGAAAAAGGACTCTTGATTCAATCAGATTTAAGCTTGAATCAGAAGGAAATCCGCTCAAATTAGGAGGCTCGGTTCTTGATTTAAGCTTAAATCTGATTGAATCAAGAGTATTTTTTCTTGTCGATGTTTTTAAGAGTCTGGACTCTAGATCCAATGTTTTTTTGTTCCAGTGACATTTGCAGTTTCTGTCAAAAATTTCATGTCCATCCTCTCCTATTGACTCGATCCACTGAGCGGCGTTCCACGCAGTGCGCTCAGAACTTGGGAGGAAAGTTCGGTCTAAAGGATCGTGCTGCCGTTTGCAGCAAAAACGCCGTATTCATTCCAAATTTTGTATCGTTCTTCCAAAAATCCAGATTTGTTTCTAGGGAACCTAATCGCTCACTCAATTTTCTCGTGATCTTTTTGCGAAACTCAATTTTCTCATTTTGAGTCCCCATACTGATATCCTATGGCCTACTTAAAAAAATAATGATGGATATGTTTGTTTGTATTCTTGTGAAACAAACTTTTGCCAGAAAGCATTTGGAAAAATTTTGAACGGAGATGCGGCATATTTACTTTGGACGGTAGCCAGTGGCGTGGCGTGAAATGCGATGTATCGATTGTTATGCCATTTAAAATTATGGTAAAGAACCGATCATCAAGGTGTTCGCTGCGAACACCCTGTTTATCGATCCTTTTCCATAGGTTTAAATGGCATAAAAATCGATGTATCGCAATTCACGTCACGCCACTGACGGTAGCATAGTACACTATTACCATGCTGAGGAAGAACTCTATATGAGCCTTCTGACGTTGTCGAATTTCTTTTGATAAAATATGAATTTTAGGGAAAATATGGGAACATTTTTCCTCCGCTTTCTCAGAGAATTCTATGTGCAAGCAGATGTAAATTTTTATCTAAAAATTTCTAGGTAAATCATTGATTACGATCCTGAAAAATGGACATTTTATTGGAGGTTTGACAACTCTCGTATGTTTCTACGACATTTTTCCTCAGTAAGACAATCAATTCCCGAGAATTATTCAAACGTATTTTCAATTATGTTCACCGTACTGAAATAGCTCGTTTCAAAAAGCGTTTTGCTAAAAAAGAAGAAAAAGAAAATTCCCGTCAACGGGAAAATGAACCTAGCCAAGCATTTTCTGTAAAGGAAAGATAGGCATAACTTCCCCTCCCTCTTCATTCAGACTGTCAGTATTTTCCCCACTTATCCTAATTTTTTTGACCTCCTGCCTTATATCCGGTCTCTGGATGTATATTGGACGCATTTCTACCAAGCAGAACTATGTTCGGGTGTGAAAGATGGGGTGTGCTTGTTAGTTCTCGGGCTGTAAGAATGCATTGTAATTATAAAGCGCCAGTGACGTCAGCGGGAGAAACTTTCTATGTTCAATACTAACCCGGATATCGCACCAGGAAAAGTCGAGTTTATGACGTCATCCACCCATAGTGACACCCTTCGTTTCTTCCTGCATGCTTTCATCAGTCGATGTGACGCGCATTGCACCAAACAGTGCGGTCTGCGTGAACCGCATATTAGCTCCTACAAGACTGCATGAATACTTCTCGCATTGCGCTAAAAGCAGTGCAGTCGGTCAGTTGGCGTGAAACGCATATTAGCGCCTACAAGACTTGGAGTTCAGTCGGTGTCATGCACATTTGCACTGGTTACTCAACGTGTAACTCGGATGATAGCAAGGTGGAAAAAACCAAGGGCGTCATTACCGCGGTGGATGACGTCAAAAACCCGACTTTTACGGCAACGGCGGGCAATATCTCAGCTAATATTGAACGTAGAAAGTTGCAGTTTGGACGGATCCCATTATTTTCAGCTGATCGACAAGAATACAACATCAAAACACGATTCTGTGACTAGCTCAACTGACCCATTGCGCCCTTATTTCTGAAATATGGGATTCCTTCGGTGATCTCCGTAGAGCGGAGGCACCAAAGACATTAAGACGGAATGCTCGTATCTAAAAGCACGAGGAAAAAGTGAAGCCTGGTTTGGCGCTGGGTGCTTGTGTGAGTGTGTAAATGAGCGCGGAAATTCATGGCGGCAAACGGAAATTCGATTTGAACTTGTCCTCTTGATTTTTCCACATTTCTTCTTCTAAACGTGTTTTAAATGCCTACAACGAATATATTAAGAAAGTTGGGACATTGAATTTTTATAATACACCTACTTTTGCTCGGTAACAGACAGTAATCTCAGATAAAGTTAGTTTTTCTTCTGCTTATGGTGGTCCTGCCGGTTCAAACAGGCCGTTACAGTCCTAGATGACAGTTACTCCCAAATGAAATCAATTGGTCGATGACGGACCAAAAATAACCTAAAGCTAAAAAAATATATTTGGGTAAGTTAATTCGGGCAAAAATCAACCTAGAATACCTTGTTTACGCAATTTTATTCAGTTCCCGCCCTATTTTTGAATTTCAAACTTGTCCCGATATTGCCGCCAATCCTCCACCCAATAGTAGCGGTGGTTGAAAAGAAGCTTCATTTCTTGGTTTCAGCGCTCCGTCTTTATGTCTTTGGTAGAGTCCCTTTATACTGAGAGTCAAGACAATTCGGCTCATAGATGTCACAAACGGGAATAAAGATTACAGAAATTGAACGTTTTTCGTAATCTTTGATGGGCCCATTCTCAAATGCCTTTCTCCGTTCCTCCTCTCATTCCGTTTGTTCCTTGCCGAACCCGTAATTCCCCGGTCCATTCCAGATTATAATCTTTGCAATTGGTGAAAATGTAATCTTTATTCCCGTTTGTGACACTGTGGAGGCCTAAGATATGGGAACCAATCAGAAATGGATTCAAATTGTCTTGACTCTCAGTATAAAGGGACTCTAGTCTTTGGGAGACACCTTGACTTTGAGCGACGCAGTTCATGAAGACACGGGGTTAGCGGTGCGGGCACACGTGCACCCGGTGGTAAATTGCTGAAGAAGATAGTTGATGCGTCGCGTCGCGTCGGGGAGATGAGACACCCGAGATTCGAGACATTCGTCGTCGCGGGAGCAATTACGGCCGGAGGCGACATTCGACGACGCTAAGTGACGCGACGCGACGCGCGCACCGTTGACACAGTCCGGATGGACGTCGACGCTGGACAGGTGGACGCCGTCGATGGACGAGGGGGCTCGTCGGGCGTAATCCGACCGCGGGTGGCGCTCCAACCACGCTCAGAAAATTGCCAAGCGCGCATTCCTAGGAAACACACCTTCGCCCCCTCCGCCCCCCGTGCAATACCACTGCACAGCTACCGATTTTCCAAGTTTTCCTCGTAAATATCAGAAGTACACAAGAAATAATGCACAAACTGATTGCGGAAGACGCGCGGGTCGCAAGATAGTATGTTGGGTATTTTTTAGCCAACCTACGTTAAAAATCAGCATAGAGCTGAAAATCTCAATGCAGAGGGAAAAAGCTCACATGAGCACGCTTCCCTTCAAAGAGATACGCTGTTTGGTGCAACACTTGCACGGAGTAAAAAAATTCGTGCGTGGGACCCGAAGTTTAGGTCATATGGATCTCTGAAGTTTTCGGATTGAGCATCTGAATACTTTAGGTCAAGCTGCCGAGGTTCGGATCACACATCTGAAACTTCAGTTCTTACATCTGAAGTACTTCAGATGAGAGAACTGAAGTTTTTCGGATGTGAGAACCGAAGCACTTCAGATGTAAGAACTGAAGTTTCAGACGTGTGATCCAAACTTCAGCAGCCGGACCTAAAGTATTCAGATGCTCAATCCGAAAACTTCAGAGATCTATATGACTTAAACTTTGGGTCCCACGCATGAAGTTTTTTTCTCCGTGTACGTTAAAATTCAGCATAAAGCTGAAAATCTTAGTACAGAGTGAAAAAGCTCATATGAGCACAATTTTCCCTTAAGAGATACGCTGTTTGGTGCAACACTAGTGATGACCATTCAGGAAGGCAACTGCAAACGCGTTTCGGCCTTACAACCTCTCTGAGCTTGGTAGCATGAAATTCAAGAGGCTGCCCTGCACTGAGGATTGGCCCAAAAAGGCCGAAACGTGTCTGCAGTTGCCTTCCTGAATGATCGTTACCAGTGTTGCACCAAACAGCGTATCTCTTTGAGGGAAAATTGTGCTCACATGAGCTTTTTCCCTCTGTATTGAGATTTTTAACGTACGTTGGCTAAAAAATTCCAACATACTGTCAAAAGATAATGGTCTGCAGGATGATGCAGAATTCCAACTCTAGGTATAAATTTGGTAAGTTTTAAACGAATTGAGATAGAGACTTGAGATTTTGTAAGTGGTCCAGGGTCAAAGGTAACGACGTGCTGGATTTTCCAACGTTTAAAAGGGACAACGCTAAAATTGGGCAAGGACGGAGTTGTAGGGCTGGTGCGGGGTTTTTGGATCACCCTGTATACCTCCTGACCAATGCACTCCGCCAAGAACGTTTTACGCCATCCAAAGACTTTTTTTCAAGAAAAAATTGGTTTTTTCCAGTGCAGAGACATCCAATGTGGAAAAAGTAGTTTTCTACTCACCTCATACCGTTTCCTTGTTTTCATAAGTGAATAAGATGCCTTTCATGACAAATCTTTTTGTAACTGTCCAAATGAATGTATTTTCCGTCATTATTGTAAGGAAAATATAAATGAAGAGATGAGAAGATGCATGATTACATGGTACTTTTGATCCAAGATCAAAAGTAATTAAGAGTTTTTATAATGAGAATATTATTACGACTCCAAAAAAATGCGTTTTCCTCCTAATTCCGAATTTACTCACTGTTGATATTGGGAAATAAATTTCGATGAAACAATTCTGTCTCGTTGTTGCGGTTGTTGGCTCAAAACTTTGTAAAATACGCTGAAAATTTCGGTTGTGTCAGCTTTCACAACTTCTAAAAATCTGTATATCTCATGCAGTCATTTTCGGCTATTGTCTCGCGTTGTTCCAAATCGCTGCACTTTACTACGCCAAGATAACATTCGGGCAGAACAAGAACGTATTACCCCTGGTCATGGGCTAATTTTCTATCTGCAGCTCTCCTTGACAAGTATTCGGGTTATGCAAAAATCCGCTAACTTATTTCGTGTCCCATTTTTTACCGTACCCAGTATTTTTTTCCTAACCCAGTTGAGACCTATCCCAGTTTTATCTCTCGAGGAAACGCGTCTTGATTTTCCCGGTAAGCCCGACTCATGCACCTTGACTGCATCACACATCGCCCGTTTTTCAGGCGAAATGTTTACCGCTCTAACGCCTACCGACCCAAGATCCGAGATCAGCAGTCGACACAATCGTTGTTTGGAAGTTGATATCCCATGTTTTCATGTACGTATTTTGTAAACACCCGAAATGTCTATCGCTTGTTCAGTATCGCGCATCAGATCTAGCGCCATGCTGCTGTGCTAAGGAAAAACGCCGCATAAGACTCCAGAAGTTGCCATATTTCCTCTAATAAAACATGGGTTCACTGGGAAAATTGTGAATATTTTTCTTCAAATTTTTCAGAAAATTTTGTTCGCATTTTAATATAAAATATCTGAAAATTTCAAGAAAAAATATGCATGACTTTCCCTCAAAAATACATGTTGTGTCCGGAGGAATTTGGCAACTTTGGGAAGTCCATACGGTGTTTTTCCTTAGCACGGCAGCATAAATGATGACTGATCTTCGCCAAGGAGACCTGATTTCTTGCGATCTGGCAGATGGCAAAGAGAATACAGTGTTCTCACCTTGATGGATAGGTTTCGTGGAAATTTTCTGGAGTAGGTAGCGCTTATGAATCGACAGCACATCACGCATTATGACGATACTTCTATGAAAAGGAGGCTATGATATGGCTCCAGTGATCAAGGATCGGAAAGAAATCAGCGACACGAATTTTTAGGTGTACACATGATTTACACCTCGCAGCTGAATATTTCTGCCATTCATCACTTGTACGTGAACAGATTTCTGATTAATCAAAAGTGAGATCAAATCAGAAAGGTTAAGTTAATGCGGTGGAGGAAAAGTTGGTTCATGTCAAGTACCAATTTCTCAAATTCATGTAACTAACGTCTTTGGTCCCGGAAACCGAATTGAACCGATTTCTGTTCGACAGGAGTTAGTCTAAAAACTCATGAGCCCTAACTTTCGTTGATCACGCTAGACGCTAGGCCTCATGAGGTTTTGGACTTACGCTTATTCAAGAGAAGCCGATTCAATTGTGGTTCAGTTTACCAAAATTCAGTGCGTATGACCAAAAATTTCAGTCACCTGAGCAAAACAATTTGGTGTTCAATATTGTATACAGAGGTTTGGTCCATGCAGACATAAACTTGTTTCCTTAATGTATTGTCAGGAATAATCTTACGCTTGCCCGAATTGCCTTCACTTACTGACGGAAATAAAGTGTCAGGAATTATCACCTAAAATTGTGGCACTACCCCAATTTGTTGGACGCTGTGCTCATTTCAAATTAATTGTCGTATTACCGCCACAAATGGGTCAGTAACCTAATTTATTGCGGCACTACCTTAATTGGAAATGTCTATATCATCCACAAATCCCGTGCTCGCGAGACCAGAATACGTGTATTCGTGCCGTATTAGTTGCTTCTTCAAAGTATATTTTTCCTCGAGTTCACTCTCTAGCCCTTATCTCAGAAGTTACACAGAGGAAAAAATATCGTCCATACGAACCGACGAAGTGACACTCTCCGCGCGCCGAGAAAAGTCTTTCCGCAATTTATTAGATTTACATGTGCAACCATGCCGTTGGATTGTCCGCTCGGGAAATGGGAGCAAAAACGCTCGGTAATAAGCGTCCGGCGGTACGTTTTTGATGCCTCGCATTCTAGACGTGAAGAAAAAGGCCGGAATAAACGCATCGGCAACCAACGAACATATCGTCGCTTTTTCGGCAAAAGCGCGTAAGCGCACCTCGAGATGACCCCTAGCTTGTATGCATGTTAATTCTGTCTAGGGCTCACGCGAATGTGGGTGTACATTCTTATCTCCCCGAAGGGCGGCGACATGTCGGGAGGTGGAGGAGCATAACGAGACACAATTTGAGCACTCCGATTGTTTCCAGCGGATTGTGTCAAATCGGAGCCGATAGTCGGATCTCCCGATCGCGCCGTTCGATCGGGCCCGAAAATGTGGATTTGAGGGTGATGTGCGGCAACGCCGCGACGGAATGGTCAACCGGGAGCCCCCATTATTTAAATTCAAGATCGTGTTTACGCCTCGCTGCAGCGCTGATTTGCTGGTTTTCTGATTTTCTCATTTCCTAATAGATGCGCGGGCCAATTTTCTCCCGTTTTCCACTGCACCTGTCCGCTGCCCGCCGCGCGATTTCCAAATGAAACCCGACGACTGTTTGACACGATTCCGAAACTCGGACACACGTTTTTTTCCTTTTCCCCGATTCTGCGCAGAGAAAAAGAGCGTATGTCTGCTGACTTATCTTGGCCCTTGTGAAAAAAGGGTGTATCTTGATCTCCACATGAGCCCCATAAATCATGGCTTTATTTGTGCTACAAGACTCGCGTCGATATTAAAATACGCCCTTGCGTCAGTGAAGCGAAGACATTAGTTAAAAAGGGTATGAACGAAAGGCGGAGTCTCGAATACTACTGTGCTGAGGAAAAATGCCGTATGAGCCTTCAGGCGTTTCCAAATTTCCTCTGGCAAATCAGTAATTTCCAGGAAATTTTTCGAATATTTTTCTGCCAATTTCTCAGGTAATTTTGTTCGTAATTTGATCTTAAGTGTCTGAAAATTTCAAGGAAAAATATTCATAATTTTTCTCAAAAATAAACATTTCATCACGAGCTCACGGCGTCATCGCGCCTTCAATTTTGCAGATGCAGCACGGACATCGATCAAGTTCAAATAGTTGTATCATTGCGCCGTAGCAACGCGAGTCCTTTCCCTTGCTGTTTTTCTGTGAAGCGTTTGTTATAATTTTGTATGTTTTGTGGTGTTGCTTCTAGGGGTACGTGAGCAACACAGTCGAATATAGGAGAGACGTATTCGAACCTCATACACGAATATTTGTATTTCTGCGCCGCGCGGTGCTGATATTTATTTGTCTGTTTATGAATATGTAGCAGGCCACGATAAGGTATATGGAGTATCTTGAAAAGCGATCTTGATCATAAATGATCGTCCTAGAGGTAGAAAAAGGACCCAAAGGTCATTATTTTAAAAAAAATTACCAATTAGGGCACACCCTTACTGGCAAAATGTTTAGTGCAAGAATTTTTCCAATTTTTGTCTCGGTAGATAGAAAAATTTAAGATTTCAGCGGAGACCCTTACAAGTGTCCGGGAGTAAGTCTCGATCAAGCGATTTAGCATTCTCGGCTGGTAAAAAGAGGGCGCAAGGAGGCCGCAGCAAAATCAAACAATTTTATGCCCGTAACTTGGCGGATCAAAATTATAACTTTTGACTGCGGACTTCAATCAGCTTGAAATTTTTGGGTTTTGCTCGAAATTGTTGGTGTTTTTTCATGAAAAAGCTCAAAAATCTTCCATCGAGCTTGGGGCTCGTTGCGAGGCTCGCAGCTTTTGAAGCTCGTTGAAAGAACAATTTTTTTTGGAGTGAAGCATTTCAAAGAGGTGGGGGATCAGGTGGAAATTTTTAAAAAATGAGGTTCAAATACGTCTCTCCTTTAATCGACTGTGTTGCTCTCGTGCCCCTAGACGCAACACCGCAAATAATACAAATGACAACCAACACTTTATAGAAATACAGCAAGGAAAAGGACTCGCGTTGCTACGGCGCAATGATACAACTATTTGAACTTGATGGATGACCGTGCTGCATCTGCAAAATTGAAGGCGCGATGACGCCGTTAACTTGTGATGCTCGGCTCTAGGCTGCCAATGAGGCCTCGCTTAGATTCAGGAGGAAATTTTTAAAAAATTAGGTTCGAATACGTCTCTCCTACCTTCAGCCGGGTTGCTGTCGTAGTCCTTAACGTACCACTAAAAAAAAGACTAACAAGAAAAATGGAATCAAACACAATATGGAAATTAAGGAAAGGATAGGATCCGCGTTGATGACGGCGCAGAGATACAACTATTCGTGTTTGATGGATGACCGTGTTGCGTCTGCAAAATTGAAGGCGTGATGGCGTAATGCGTGAACTCGGAATGTTCAATGTGTACCGCTTGTAACAAATCAATTCAATCGATCATGTGTGCACGGCGATGGCCACACAGTGCGAAACCTCGTACCTCCATTTTCAGCGTTGCAGACTTCCTATCATACCTTCCTCTTCCTCTCCTTCTCCTTTTTTTAAAAAAAAAACAGGAAATGCAATTTCAAAAAAAAGAAACTTCCTTGATTTGACTCCTCTGTCAGCAGAATATTCTGGTTTTTCAAGGAATACAGTTGACGTGGTTTTTTCGATGGAATATAACAGGAGCGATACTTCTGAAACACCGCAACAAAGATACGTGGTTTCGCTTTTTAGCCATCGATATGTGGACGTATTTCTATCAAACGGAACTATGCGCATGAAGACAAGAGCCCTGAAACCCATAAGAATACATGCATAACAGGGCTCACGTCATAATGCACATAGTTCCGTTTGACATGAATACGTCCATGTGGTGTAGCCCAAACCACTCTCCACGAAATTATCCGTAAATCCCCCACTAATACAGGCTGGAGTCCCGGGGCACGCCTATGTTTACATGAAGGGCGATAGAAGGAGGTGCCCTCGGGGCCGGGAGAGGCTCGGGGCCCCGTCAGCGATTTGCTTCGACGGTGTCGCGCTCTAGTGGTTCTTCATCGGAATTAGTTTTAATTTATACTCACTAAGTACATTATTTGTCTGGCTGGATCTTGATATCTTGCGAGCTGAATTGCTCCTCGGATCGCCGAGTCGAGTCGAGTCGAGTCGAGTCGAGTCGAGTCGCCGGATCGTCCGATGGATGGTGGATCGTCGGATGCCGCGACGCCCGGATCTTCACAACCACGCGTCGCACAGACGGTTGAGTCGCTTGAGAAGAGAGTTCAAAATCGATGAAATTACACTAGCAAAAGGATCCGGAAGAGTCAGAATGTAAACGCGGAGATCAGGAACTCTATCTCTCGCTTTGTTATCATATCGGTTAGTATTTTTGTCTCTAAATATAAAAAAAAATGTTTAACAAGGTATATTATTAGCGCTGATTCCAGAAAGGATCACTGTATATCTGTGTCAGTTCAATTCCCCCAAAAAATCGAAAATTTTCCCATAAATCAAGATTTTTCACAGAGAGAATGAATCTCTCGGAAAATTGATGTATCTCAGGAACAAGCTCAATTTTTTGGAGAAAATTCCGACTATACCTGAGAAACCCGAGCAGATTCCAATATATGAGTGTCATCTCCAGAATCAGCGCTAAAAATCAACCAAAGACTAGTTAAAAATGTTAGGCATCTCTAAAAAAATTCTAGATCAGTGTCGTAGATGAATTGACATGTGGAGCATTTTATTAGCTTCATGCATAACAGATCGAATCGCAGATTGCGAAGCATATTTTTCGAACTAAATTTTGTTTGTGGTTCTGATTGTTCAAAACTTCATCATCAGTCATCATTTGGCGAGTTGGAGTGTATCGACGTCCAGAAATAAATTTTACATTTTAACCAGGTTTTCACAATAACACATGGAAGCTAATCATGAGGCTGCATGATATCATTGCGGACAGTTTTTATTCCACTAACGTTTGTTCACACTTTTTACTATCGATACTATACACACGGACCGCGCTAAAGAGAATAGAACCAAGCCACATCACCTATTGCCAAATTTAACCGAGTAATTCAATTTTTTCATGAAAACGGTCGTGCAGATTTTTGTGCGAATTTTCATGAATTTTCTGCATAGTCCGACACGAATTCCTTAAGATTTTCAAAGTAATCCGCACAAACGTTCTCTTGTATAAAATTAAATTTCAAAGTTAAATTAGGCTGTAGCTGATGTGGCTTGGTCCCTTACTGCTAAACGCGGTCCCCTTATCAGCCGACGACGCTCATCCAAGAATACTCATTATGGTTTCTTTTCTTAAAAAAATTAAACTTTTGAACATTAACGTTTAGTCTTAACATAGACCAATTCACTTGAGATGTTTGTGATTCCGCGTTTCAAGTAGTCGAATCGGAATGCATTTTGCAAAAAGGAGCCAAGAGCATTGCAATGGTGCTAAGATTGTGCAATTCCTTTTGTCTTGGAAGAAAATCTCTGATCATCTAAACATTTTCTATTCTACAAGCTAAAATCTGTAAATTGAAGACAAAAATTACCATATAAATTTCATATTTTTGCATGATTACAGTAGTTTCATTGCAAAGGGTGAAGTTGCAAAATCTTAGCAACATGGCGTTGCTCCTGGTTATTTTTTGCAAAATACAGTCGAATTGGAGTCAGCGCGAAAACAGCGATTTTGCCATGGTGCGACGGCTCGTCCATCTGACCTGGGCGGGTTTGCAGTTTCCTGTTCCGGTCGCTTGGACAAATGGGTCTTAGGTTCCGGCCCGGGCGAGATCCCCCCTCCCTTCCCCCCACACCTTCCCCTCGTCCCCCAATCGAGCCACCCTCAACTGCGATGTTTATGAATATTAATTAAAAAATCCATTAAGTTACATTACTGGGGAACCCGTTCCCTGAGTGAGTCATTAGTTCACTCCTGCGCTGTTCCTGAGTGTTCCTCCTAATTTTAGCGGGTTTCTCGACGCTGAGTATAGTGGGTCTGTTGCACTTACGAGGCGCAGCTGATTTAGTAAGAATCTCACAAATCACGTTTAGCGCATCAGCAGACTGATTATTGCAATCGATAGACAAAACTTTAGACAAGGAAGAGAAAGGGGAAAATGGAATGATCTTATTGATCGAAAAAATGGTTGATATAGACTAAGAGGGAAAATGGTGGACTAACTGGACCATAGTATATAAATTAGAAACTGCAGTTTCTTGATCATCCGTAAAAACACTCACGTGAATAGGAAAACGTACGCTCCATACGTTGTTTCTGAACTGAGCCAGAAATTGTGGCTTTTAATCATCAAATGTTGCCCAAAAATAGGATCTCTCGTGGGTCGCCTCGAGTTAGTCTTTCGTCTCCTTTTTCTATCGCAACCACCCACTTCCTTCAATAGGATCGCCCCTTGCTTTTTTGGCCTCTTCGTCCATCGCTTTCTCTATCAATTTCAAGAATCAGCCCGCAGAAATGTTTTAAATGCATTTCGATCTGTGCAGTTTCAGCAGAGCGAAGGCGACACGCCTGTTTCGAAAAGGAAGTTAGTGAATCTTCTCTTCACTTATGCTGAGTGTTATTTTCGAGGCTTTCCCCTCGTATTTCCTTGTAAAAACTCTCAACAACCAGAAAGAAGATATGACAGTTCCATCTTAGAGAAGATACCAGTGACACTTTAAGTCCATATAGGGCGTGACTCAAACTGTTTTCAAACATGACACCCTTAAAAAAAAAGCTTAGAGACCTTAGGAGAAAGGCGGATCCAGATTCGGACGCAGGGCGGAAAGGGGTGCGGTCTGAGGGCTTTTCCCCAGAAAATTTTCGAAATTTTACAACATCGAATATGCAGTTTGAGTCAAATTTGCCATGTATAATTACCAGATGAACTTATTTCTATCAAACGAAACTATGTGCATTAGGACGTGAGCCCTGAAATGCATTTTTAAAAAATGAGGTTCGATACATCTCTCCTACATTCGAATGTATTGCTCACGTACCCCTAGAAGCAGCACCACAAATAATAATCGAAATGACAACCAACACTTTAAAGAAATACAGCAAGGGAAAGGACTCGCCTTGCTCCGGCGCAATGATACAACTATTTGAACTTGATGGATGTCCGTGCTGCATCTGCAAAATTGAAGGCGCGCTGGTGCAAGGCGTGAACTTGCAACGCTCCGCTCTACACATGCCAATGTAGGCGGAGAGGTGTCGCTACGTCGATCAGATTTGGGAGAATAGTTAAAAAACGAAGTCCGATTAGGTCTCTTCTATTTTCGAGTATGTTGCTCACGTAGCCCTTGAAGCAACAGCACAAATAATACAGATGGTAACCAACTTTTTACAGAAATACAGCAAGGGAAAGGACTCGCGTTGCTACGGCGCAATGATACAACTATTTGAATTGATGGATCTCCGGGCTGCATCTGCAAAATTGAAGGTGCGATGACGCCGTGTACTCGTCATGCTCGGCTCTACGCTGCCAATGAGGCCTCGCTTAAATTCAGGAGGAAAGTCCAAAAACGAGGCCCGATTACGTCTCTCCTACCTTCAGCTCGGTTGCTCTCGTAGTCTTCAAAGCATCTGTATAAAAAAAAATATAACCTGTATAATTACCAAATGGGCGTATTTCTATCTAACGGAACTATGTGCATTATGACGTGAGCCCTGCAATGCGTGCATTTTTATGGGTCTCAGGGCTCATGTCTTAATGCAAATAGTTCCGTTAGATAGAAATACGTCCAAATATAAGCGTCTCTGCTTCTTCTTTCCTCCGTTCCTTATTTCTTTCTCTACCCTCTTTCTCTCTACTTTTTTCGAGCGATNGGGGGGGGGGGGGGGCTAAGCTCACTGCGCCTTCCTTTGGATCCATCCATGAAGAGCGTTAGCTCATTTCGAAAAGAACGTAGGTGACAATTTTTTTTTCATAATGTTGCAATGATGACATTTTGGAAACTTTCCCTTTCCAACTCGGCGTAAAAGCCGGGAGTGACACGGACATGGACGGAGCGCACAGTTAAACATTCATGCTCTAGGCTTTCGGCGAGAAGTGAAGCGTTGAGCGTCGTTTAACTTTCGTTTCGAAAGAGTCGTTCTGAAGCGCGGAGGCTGCGGCGGCGGAAAAGGAAAAGTGAAACGGGGATCTGGACGGGCCGTCCTCGTCGGAAAGTCAACGAGGTGAATTTTCCGCCGGTCGCCATGTGGAAAAAGATAATCGCCGCGACGACATATTCAGAGTGTGACACGGTGACGCTCATTGGGCCCGCTCCTGCTCGCTGCTTAGTTCAAGAGTCATTTAGTCACATAATTCATGCAATAGCTTTTCTCTCTTTTCACTGAGGATTTCGTTCTGCGTTTCCTGGCTCCGGTCGTGGAACATCTCTTCGACCCAGCGATAAAAAGTCCACAAACTACAAATACTTGACAGAGTTAGAATACTTATATGGGGAGAGTGCAGAGACAAGAGGACCTCCACTGGTATCTTGGCGATGGTGGAAGCTAAGCCTTCTTGGAAGAGTATGGCCACTAGCCTCATGGTGACGGGTGGAAACTTTTACGCTCGGGGATTCAACACTTCTATATGGACAATTATTAAAAGAAAGCGACAGTCATCCCCCTATTTCCGGCTATGAATTTCGGAATGAGGAAAATTATTTTAATTTTGTTCAAAAACGATTAATTTATCTTTATAAATTTCGTGAAATTCAACCCTTTTCTAGACACCCTCAAACTTTACGTTCAGACTCACTTAAGTGCCTCGTAGCCATTAGATGCTTTGGAGCCTAATTGGTCTTTTATACTACTGCCACAAAATGTACATATACAGGTTGCTTTTTCTCGGCATGGTCGCGTTGCAGGTTTGCCAGTCTAAAAAATGACAATTTTTAAACGATGTCGCCTCTCGTGTCAAGATAAATGTAGGTAGTGACATTACGCACGAGCTGCAGGTATATATTTGTCAATGAAAGCTGTGTTACATCGAGGTGGCTTAAGTTCTCAAGTTTGAACAGTGTTTTCTTATCAATAGCCAAACTCGCGCAAACCACTTACCTCGACTTACGACGTTGCAGGAATCCCGCATTATTTATATTTCAATTGAAAAAAGCAGTGAACGCAGTCTCTTGATAATACCCGTGAATTCATTTTTTGTTAGAGCGTTCTCTACAAATCTCAAGCGATAAAATAGTCGGTTTGAACCAGAATCCAACCCAACTACATCACAGTGGCTAAAACGCGAAACCACTCATCTCTATCACAGTGTCTCAAAATATCTGCTCCTACTTTATTTTTATTCATTTATTTATTTGTTTTTGAAGGAAAATAAGCCAATTTTATAACTCGAACTTTATACAGAATATTATACCAACGGAGAAGAAAAATCAAGGAAGCTTTTGAGAAATTAAGTTGACAAATTTTCCAAAAAGTATAGCAGGAAGTCTGCAACGTCGCAAATGGAGATATGTGGTTTCGTATTCTGGTCATCGATCAGGTGGCGCCTAATTTGACACAAATTTGTGTTCAATTATTTTTACCAGAAACTAAGCAACATTTTAAGTGGAAATTTTGGAAATACGTCCGTCATAATTGGAGGAAATTTAACCGAAATTGTCAAGACGGCATGTTGTTTAGTTTTGTGTTAAACAAATTAAATATCAGGGGACATTCGTCACTCCTTTGCCGTGAGGGCATCTCTCAATTTTCACTTGAGCCCTGTGGATCATATAATCTTATGCTCTCCAGGGCTAACGTATAAATTGAGACACGCCCTTACGTTACAGGGCCGAAGAAATTAGGCACCATAGTGTGGTTCGGCTTAATCTGATTGAATTCATCCAAATTGTCTCGTTCCTTCTCAAAAAATAAGAGTATACGTTTAAAAGACTGTAATCAAAGTACACGGTTTCCGAATTTACTCATCGATGTTAAAGCGATTCTTTATAATTTTCCCCTAAATCTGATTGAGCAGTACTGCTTTGTTACGGTAGACAACCGTAACTGAATTTCTGTGTAAGCCGCGGTTAGCACCTGCTCTAATGTGTCTTGAGGCTCATATTAGAATGTGTTTACGGGTTTCTTCCGTGACACGGTGGCGTGGATCACTAACCCGGCAACCACGAAGGAGAGGGTGAGCAGCGGAAGTAAGCTCGTAGTTTTAGCATGAACCGGAAGTAGTTTCGACATCTTTGATCATCTCCCCTCGGTGGAATGACCGCTGCTCGCCAGTCGCCACCACTGGCGTCTTCAAGACCCGGAATGATGGAGATATAATTTGATCAAACATAGTTCCCCTCCTTGAAAAATCGACTGATTGTGAGTCACAGGTGTTGATCAAAGCCCCGAATTTTGTTCGCTGGATAGGGCAGGGCAGGGCAAAAGTTTAAGTATAAACTATTAATGTTTCGTGGATATTTAGAATTGAAGTTGAAGTTTACCTCTTCTTGTAGTAACTTTAGGAAAAGTTACCGAACATCTTGAACTAACTGATTTTAATAAAAACTATGAACCCTCTGTTTTCACTAGTTAGTTGATTTCGAACTTTGTGAACTTTCAAAAACTTTAAACCTTAAAATAGTTCAGAAGAATGCTTACCGATTTCCAACCATTATGTTATGCGCTATTGAACACGGCTTTTGACAATTTTTAAAGGTTTTGAAAGACAATCTCTGGAATGCATGCTCCTCTCGTCGAACTTTGAACGATTACTCTCGAGACTGACATTTTGAGTTTTCTAAAATACCGGTTATTTTAATTTGAGATCTGTCGATCAAATCCATAATGCACTAAGTCAAGGCATAAAATACTCATTTAGACAATACAGGGTTGGTTTCGACCGGCTGATTATTTCAATTTACAGACAAAGAAAACGAGGGGAAAATGGAACGATTCTACTGGTTGAAGTGGGTGGTTGTTATGAACTAACAGAGATGATGATGGACTAACAATATGATCTCTAATTGATACTTACCTCCTCTGTTCATTGCAACCACTTGCTTCCATTAATCGAACCGCTTCATTCCCATGCGTCTTCTGTGTCCATCGACTTGTGTATCTGGTTCAGTAATCAATAAAATTTAGTTTTTGCGATGACTGAAGTCTCATTTTCCTTGGACGGACACCTTCGCTAAAAACTTTTAAAGCGAGTGTGGTGTTTCATAAAGCATAGTGATGCCGTTATAACTCAAACGTTGTTATTATGTTTCACTTTCAGGATCCTATTTCCACCAATAGGATCGCCTAGGCAAATAGGCCTATGCGAATAGGTCGCTTAGGATCGAATTTCCTAGGCGGATCTGGACGCTTCAGATGAGGGGTGGGAGGGAGGATCGGGGCCCAGAGAGCAACCCCAGAAAATTTTCGAAATTTTAAAGCATATAATATGCAGTTTAAGTTAATTTCGTCATGAATGATTACCAAATTTCAACCCAAAAATACCGCCCTCTTCCCTCCGTGCCATCCTCCTTTCTCTCTTCCCTTTTTTATCTTCCATCTTTATGGGCGAACGGGAAGGAGGGGGTTGCACGCCCTTTACGCCCCCTTAGATCCTCCTATACGTCATTTTCCCTTTGTCCATCGCTAGATATATATATGAGTAGCTTTTATAGCGCTCTTTGGCGATTTACGACGCCTAATCGCTACAAAGCTCGGTCTTTCCACAGGTCATCAGGGAGTTGACACTCCCTTATCTCATTAAACATCCCCTGTCGCCAACTTCTCACTGGGCGTCCCCTACGTCCTTCCATCTTCCATCGCTAGATGAATTTCAATAATCAGTCCTTTGGTCGACGCAGTCCCTAAATCGGTGCTCTATCCCGGTGTCACTCGGCGAACGACGAAGCTGTTGCCGCGGAGGAGGGGGAGGGAGGGGGCGTTAAACGGGGAACGGTAGCTGGAGGTCGTGAAGCTATCTCTAATTTAATGCTGGCCGAGGCGGCGGCGCGAGGCGGAGTGAAAGATATTAATTGGCGTCGGGTGTTCGGGGTCCGGGCGAATTTACACATGCAGATCGTTTTGGGGAGGATATCGTGATGATATCCGCGACCGGCGACGCGATCCGCCAGGCGCCGGCCGGAGCCGCACCGCTCCGCGTCCGCCGCGCCCGCGCCCGCGAGCCGTGAGTGGTCACTCGGGGGCGGACGCCGCGACGCCGCGTCGCACAGTGGTCCGTGCTCCGGCCGCGAGCTGAGGGGCGGTCGTTATCACCGTTGAAAGATCCAACTGAAGTTTGGTTACTTTCGTCCGTCATATGTACTGGAAAAAAAAACACATTGGATCTAGAGTCCAGACTCTTAAAAACATCGACAAGAAAAAGTACTCTTGATTCAATCAGAATCTAGCTTAAATCAAGAACCAAGCCTCTTCATTTAAGCGGATTTCGTTTTGATTCAAGCAAAAATCCGATTGATTCAAGAGTATTTTTTCTTGTCAATGTTTTCAAGAGTCTGGACTCTTGAAAACACATCGATCTAATGTGTTTTGTTTCCAGTGTGTCCTTTATGAATTCCTCAAATCCCTTACAAATCCCAGAATTCCCTCATGAATCCTTAAAATCCAAAGTTCCTACCACAAGAAAAGAAATAGGAAAACCCAGAGGGAAAAGAGGGAACACTCAGGGGATTTGACTTTAACTCTGGAATTTCGCTTTTCCAATCGGAAAATTTGTTCAAATACATTAATAAGCGAAATAATTTTGTAAGAGTATGATTGTGTGATTGTGAAGTTAGAGGAGAAATTGAAAAGGCAGAGGTAGCCTTTCAAGTCGATAGGTATCAGAATATTGAGAGTGATTACCAAGCTATGCTAAATAGGGTTCTCTGATCAGAGTATCTGTAGAAAGAATAAAAGAAAAAGTTACAACGTCATCGTGAAGAGTATCTTAACTTACGGGAGTGAGGTCTGGCAACTCAAGAAAAGGACTGAAGACATGCTTAGGGCGACTGAGATGGACTTTTGGCGGAAGTCTGCTGGCATCTCAAGAAGAGAGCGTATCCGCAATGTAAAAATGCGTGTGATAATGGGTGTGAAGAATGAAATTGTGCACGATATCAGGCCCAAGCAGTTGGTCTGATATGGACATGTGCGGAGGATGGCAGACGATCGGTTGCCCAAGCAAGTTTTCGGTTGGGTTCCTCCTGAAAGGCGACGGTGTGGACGTCCTGTGAAAGGTTGGTGACAAGGGGTGGAGGAGAAGATCAGAAGTTGCCAATTGCCTGATGGTTTCTGGGAGGATAGGAGGCAATGGCGATTGGGCGTCGCAGAGCGCAAGGCTGCGCTATAATAGCTGCTTAATGTATGTACTACCAATGTTACACCTCTGTGACAAATGAGTCGTGAAGAGTTATTTAAACAATCAATCAAGGAAAATACAGGAAATTTGAAAGTTGGAAAAAAGTAGAAACCCTGAATCTCTCATAAATCCCTGGACTGATCACTAGACAATGCTGTTAGTTAATTTTATCAGAGACATTCAGCATTCTCAGTCTATGAATGTCTTTAAAGAAAATATGAGGGGTGAATGCAAATACCAAAATTGAGGAGTTAGGTGCAAAAGGGGCGTTAGGTCCATGACGCCCCTTTTGCAGAGACCGGTTTTTCTGAATCCTCATATCCTAAAATGTAGGTGTACCAATTTTCATGTTATTATGTCAAACATTCACTGAGATACAGTAATTTTATTATTGTTCGGTTGGCTAAAAATGAACGTACCTAACCTCAAACAACACTGATAACAGTCTTTGTTGACAGCGCGCGTTGTCGAATCGTTTTCAGAGGTTTCAAGTTCAACTTTCAAAAGCCAAACCACATTATTTCCATATCTTTAAACATATATTTCATTTGTACAACAACAAACTTTGAACACGAATAACTCAAAACGCGATTTTGTCAATGACGCCCCTTTTGCACCTAACTCCTCAATTTACATGGTACTAATTTGAGCATTCTGACATATATATCTCCACATCCATTTTTCACGTAAAACTGCTCAACTATTTCGAGCAACTATTACTGCTCGTAAGCCGCTCAAATTGCCTGTTCGAGTTTTGAAGGCAAACTGGTAGGACTACAGGCTACTACTGACAGCCAGAACTCTAATTGATGCACGAAAGTAGCGGACACTGTATGAACGTTTAGAACTTGGCCAAACTGCTGCAAGCAACTATTACTGCTCCGAAGCCGCTCAAATTCCCTACCCGAGTTTTGAAGGCGAATTGGTCGGAATACGGGCTATTATTGACAGAACCTCACTGGACAAGTAGACAGGGGATGAATTTAAGCATTCTGATACATGTTTCTTAACCAACATAGTCGTAAAGCTGAGCTTGATTCCCAACGGAAATTATGAATGAACGAAGAATATTCGCAGAAATTGCAAGAAAAATTATCGGCTCCTTTTCGTCGAAAAAGATCAAATTCGAGCGGATACTTGTAACGTCACAAATGAAGACATACATTTTCTTTTACCTTCAACCATCGATTCCGACAACAAACAATACCAATGACTGTGAGCGATATATACTTTGAAAGTTTCAAAAATATCTTAATTCTTATTGAGTCAGGCCCTTCCATGTACCTGCAACGCCGTAAATGAAGACATATATTTTTTTAAACTTTAATAATCGATTCCGAAAAAACCAAACCAATGACCGCCTGTAATAATTTAGAACTTTTAAAAAAAATTTCAACTCTTATCGAGTCGGACCGTACCCTGTATGTGGAACGCCGCAAATGAAACTACAAATACATTTTTTTTTTAAACTTCAAACATCGATTCTGAAGAAGCATTACCAACGACGGTAATCAATACTTCAAACGTTTTAAAAAACCTAATTCTTACCAAGTCGAGCCATTTCTTATACCTGTAACGCCACATATGAAGACCCACATTTTTTTAAACTTCTCGATCGATTCCGAAAAAACAAAACCAATGACCGCGAGCAATACTTCAGTAGTTTCAAAAAATCTTTCAATCCTTATCGAATCGGGCCGTTCCCAATCGCCCGTCCCACTGTGCGGGGGCCGGCGGGGGACCTGGGGGGGAGGAGGGGGGTCACGCCGCCGATTGAAGAGCTCATAGCGACCGGTGATCGAGTCACCGGCGCTGGCTGTTACCTTTATCGAATACGGGATACCTGGCCGCAGTCAGTACTCTGTGTCGCCCTCAACAGGTGAGCTGCCGCCACTAGTGCCCTTCGCGCGCGCATCGCCGTCGTGTTCAACCTGTTGTTTACCCCCACCCCCGATCCTCCCCCGACCAGTGATAACCCCAACCCCTCGTGATCAACCACCCTTGTCGGTCGTTCACACCCTCCGCTCGAAATTGATGACGGAAATTATGCCAGGACTATGGATATAACCTCAAAATTTCAACCCTTTTCGACCTGAGACCATCGACAGTCACGTGTTTCGGAAATCGATCTCTGTGTTGGTGAAAACTACCCCTCGCGTCTCGGTTTTATCAGTTCCTCCCCCTTTGCCGGAAATTTTGTGCCTTGGACTTTGGGATCAGCAGCAATCAACTCCAGGATGGATTAATTTTGTGACTGCCTTCCGGAAATTTTCATAAGTTCCTTAAAAAACTAACTGTTCGGTGCCTGAATTTTTGTAGTTTTTGCCCTCGGCGTGTTTTAGCTCAGAAACGTCACTCTGATTGACGTCAATTTTTGGTGCCTTAAAAGCTTGCCTTGAAATCGGAAATAAAGTGCCTTGCGAACGATTTCAGTGCTTCCTCTCTGTGATAATTTTGCTACGATGTAACGCTTATGATGGACTCTACAGTGCAAAAATATACTTTTCAAAGCCCTACGAGGGCACCCAGGCTGTGATATAATTAATTTTCCTTACTATTATTATAAAATTTGCCTTCCAGTGTTTTTAAATCGAGCCCGTTTTCCCAAATGAAATGTTTTTGTGCGCTCAGGGGCTAGCCCGAAGTAATCGTGTGTGATTCGGAAAGTTATGATAGGATGTCATCACAGACTAACTTGGAATCTTCGGGTGGTGACCATGAGTCGACCATCCATTCTACCTACGGTTCGAATTACTCGTAAGTTGATTTTGGATAACACTTAATCGAGGTATTGTCGAAAATTCATTCTAAAATGCATGTCAGGTTTGATATCTATTAGCGCAACCGAGGTTCAAAGCACGGAAACCTTAAGAAATGGACTCAAAGTTATTTCCAGTCTTCCTGACACATCCTGTAGGATTGTAATGATAGGCAGTTTGAAAACACCTCCTTGTTTCAGCTGGGCCTAAGTAGTTTACACTATTATTAAAGGAGATTCAAGAAGCTTTTTATTGTAACGTAATAAATAGACGTTTTGTTTCACTAAAACCTCATGTAAAATTCAACAGTATAACTTTGAAAATTGATTTTTGGAAGGCAATAATGCAATATTTTGCACCCAGGAAAAGAAACGAATACAATCAAATGGATTACGGCTTTTGCAAATCTTAAGGTAAGCACGGGCTTACCTTAAAATGTGTGAAAATTATAATTTTTCTCCTTTGGATTTTGTATTCGTTGCAGTATCAAAACATTCCAATGCCTTGCAAAGTTCTTTGCCAAAGTTATAAAGTTAATTTTCTAGGTTCTTCAACAAATTGCCCTATAATACTGATATGTTGTGGCTTTCTTAAACCGCCCTTAAACACAATTATATTGAGCCACCCCTAGACAGACGACCACGAATATCACCTCCAACCTCAGATATGATAAAACTGTTCAACCACGAAAACAAAACAATGTTTTCGGAAAACAAAGTCCTCTCTATGACTATCCTGGTTTTCAGAAATTATCTTTGCGATTAATTATTTTAGATAGGAAGGTCAGAAAATGTCTTTATTCCTGGATATCCCAGTTTACAGATATTATCGTCCTAAAAATGTACCTAAAATTCAGTTGACCTATCTACTGAATACATTGTATCTAGTGTTTCCCGAGAGGTAGGATCTTTCCGATTAAATGCCGCCTAAGAGTATTACATCAATCAGAGTATTTTGTAACACACGTCATATCGCCAATGTCACAAATCGGCAAAATTGTGGGTACCTGACCTGGATGGTAAAAACTGATTAACTAATTTTTTTTGTTAAGGGAACAATTCCGGTTGGTTTGTTGAAATCGTACAACTTGACGAATCGTCCCAAGATGTGCCACTTTATTTTTATCACTGAATACAATAATACAAAATATTGAGGTAGATGGGTCGGATCTATTGATAAAACTCATTTTGGGTCCATTCATTAAGTTGTCAATCAGTTGTATTCTAAATTTATTGCAAGTTTTATTTTTTAAAACTGATTGAAATCCCTTTAAGCGTAACAATATACGCCCCAAGTTAAATTATCAAAAATCGGATTTTTGATACGGAAAGATGGTTCCAGATTCAAATATTTAAACTGTTCGTAATTTTAACAATAAATCAGTAAAATTAGAAAATATACCCATGAAGGGTTGATGAAATTTATGCAAAACAAAACAGCAATTGACGTACTCTTTCGGCAGATTTTCTGGCTGTAGGAGCCGCAGAAATAGCTGAAAAGTTAAGGTTATTTTAGTGTTAAGTCGTGAATACTTCATTATTATATTTTCATGGTTTTAAACGAGCATATAAAAACCTGGATCAGAAATAAGGGAAACTATTATCGGGAAAAATGTCAGAGTCAATCGTAAGAGATTTTCAATATTTTTCCTATAATCCAGTATATAAATAGTCAGTAAAGACTAATGAAAATTGATTTTTGAAATATCGACAGAAGAAGTCAAGAGACAAAGAATATTGGTAATTTTTGATACTTTTCAATCAAGTCATCACCGTCATATTTTTAAATTTCGTAGGTAATTTCCAAAAACAGAAAGAACTTAACATTCTTTAAATTTGAATCATATTCCGTGATGCGTGCTGAGACACTTGCTGAATTTTTTATTCGTCTCCGATTTCAGGGATTTTTCATGAGCAATTAACCTGCATTTGTGTAGGATAATGACATTGTGTATTATGTTACTTCCGTGCGACATGAATGGCCACGTCTTCAAATTACGATATTGAAACTTGTAACTTCCAATTAAGTACCGCCTTTTGCCACACATCTCTCACATATTTGCGCTCTTGTCACATATAGCTCCGTCATTTTTTAAGAAACTTCATTAATCAGCAGTTTAAAATCGGTTTCACGGGACTTTTACCAGCACAGAAAAGATTTGACACTAGGTTGTTCGCGCTGAAGAAGATAAGAGTACAAACTTTCTGTTAGAAATGAATAATGCAAAGAAATAAAATAGAATCTAGGACTTTTTAGCCTAGAGCTGCGTTATTTGTCCTTGGAGTGGGAATATCTGTCATTTATTAAATTAATGCGATGCTAATATTTTATGATGGTCAAAATTATCTCTACAAGTTTTTACAGTATTAAGAATTATATGTTTGGAGAGGTTTGTGGGAAAAGTAAAGTTTGAGATAGCCACCAAGCTTTTCCATATAAGTTATTCTTCACTTTCAAATAAAGTAAATATTAATGGTTTATCTTGGAAACCACATACTTGCGACGTTTTAGAATTTCCTTTCTCATTTTATTTTTCCGAAGGAGACGAGTTAACTTCGTTTCTTGAAATTGTCCTTTGACAATTTCAATTTAATTTATTTTTCAAATCAAATAATAAAAAATAGGAAAACTGTCTAAAATATCATATTTATGAGTATTTTTAATCATGAATAAAGTCTATTAAAGTACCCCGTAGCACATCATAAACCAAGGTATGCGATTTTGAACTTTAGCCATGAATTTGCGTTTTATAATTAATTACTCGGTGGTCATCGCGTTCCCGTGTATCAGTGCACAAAATAAACGGGATTTATGGCGCATAAAGAACAATAAATCCATACTTGGCAGTAGAACGGTTGAACTTACAAATTCTCTATAAAATTTGCATTTTAACAGAATTTTGACCATTCGAGATGTGAGGCATAGTGTTTTGAATACTTTTTTTTTACTTATAGGAAGGTCCTTTCCCTAATTTGAAATTTGGCCTTAAATGACTGTAGGAAATTGAGGAGTTATCTTTTGACTAACCCTTTACAGTTTTTGAACTTCTGACAAGACAGCCCTGCGTTTATAATTTTTCCAGCCATTTAAGCAAAATTAACAGATAATATTCATTGCAGAATGTACAGCCGTGACTTTCAAATCACCAAAAACAACGGGTACAGTAGAATCATCAGTATGCACAATCTTAGCAGCATCTCAAAGGGTACTCAAACATGTCTATTCAAAAGAACCACTTAGTTTTAATACGTTTTGTCTATCCTCAAAATCCCTCGACTAATTCAAAAGCGCAGAGACCCAACCGTCCATCAAAATCTGAAATATACCATTTGCGCGAATAAGGCTGTAGGTGGGTGTATCTGGCTAAATTTTTTAGTGTATTTTCCATAGAAAATACATAGTTTCCAAATGATACTTTTTCATCCTAACTTTAAGGTGCGCTACTTTTTATGAGAATGAATAATTGAAGAAGACGTTTTCAGCAACCGTTACTCTATACGAGCGCACATTCAGAATGAGAGAAGTCGAGCTTCATCTGGAAAAGCTCAACTTCAGCCGTGTTTTGACTCCACTGGAGTCGCGTTTATTATTTGTTTTTATCTTCGGAACCAAGAGAGTGTTTGCCTGCGGTAGGTGAGAAATAACAACAGCGTGAATGCGCCTGTTGCAAAAAAAAGTGGATCATATTTTTAAGAGGCAACCTAATTCGGACCTTGAGGTAGATAGCACTAACGAGTTTATTCATTTATTATTTTTCAATCGACCATTTTAAAAAATTTTGAACAAGAAACACATTTAAAAAATAAAGTGATTGTGCCTAGCCCTACACGGCAATATTATAGACTAGCACCTTCTTGAGTGTTGAAGTGTACACGAAAAGGTCACAAGGCATTGTACGAAATTGGAAGAATTTTAAATCAGAATCGGCCTAACTGAATTTAAAATTACCTGTATAATTTCTTATCATGATTCTATTTCTTGGCAAGAATGAGTAGTATAAGTAGTAAGAGCGTAATGTTGTGGAACTTTCCGTAAATTCTCTTCAGATTACATATCAAAAATGCACTCACAAAATTTCAATACTGCATGTCGCTTAGTATTTAGATACAGAAATAAAACGTGATACATAGCGCAACTCTGCATTTATGTATGTTTCCTTTCAAATATATTCGTAGAAATTGATTCATGTAATAGGAAAAGCATGAATCAAAATCCTAATGAGGTATTGACATGCACACTTTATAACATGCTCATTAAGATACATCAAACTGTACACAAAAAATAAAAACGGCGTCATTTATGTATTTCCATTAAATAGCGTTACTGATAAATACCTATATCTTCTTTTGGAGTTGAGTCTAGATCTGTGTGTGATTCACTTCTCATGTAAAATTTTGAAGAGGAAATGTGTGACGGAGCGTTTTAGTTAATACCTTGTCAAGTGCCTCACTTTGATTGCAGTTATTTCATAGCCCGCTGAAATGAATGTCGGAATTTTTAAAAGTTTAAACTATTGAGAAGTTAGAAAAATGAGCATTATTATACTATGGAATTTTGTAGAAATATGTTTCTCAATCGAATGGAGCTTTTCCAAGCGTTCAAGATACGCGATTTTCCACATTTTACTCACAATGACATTAAACTCGAGAGAACATTTTGAAATGTCGAACTTTAGGCAGGCGGATTGTGGTTGATGAGGTCATATTTAATTTACCGTAGTCAATATGATAATTTTACGTCAATTTAGCAAAGAAATAAATTAATTTTATTAATTCAATTACTTCAATCTTCAAAATGTTGTGACTAATATTATACACTTCACGCTCATGCGGGAAAACGATTCAAAAATCATGGAGGACAGTAAAGGAGACAATTTTATCTCATCTATGCGGGAAAATGACTCAAAAATCTTGAAAGAGTGTAAAAGAGGTACTTTTATCTCATCTATCTCCCAAAGTCGTTGTTTTTTAATCTCACCCGTCACTATCTTCTCACAACATTTACTGAAGTTCTTCACTTTTTATATTTTTATTTATCTGAAGGAGAAAGGCTATACAATCGCTTCCTTCATCGCGATTTTTAGCTTATTTTGGGACTTTCAGTCACCGTTAGAATGAAAGATACCCTCTGTTTGCGCACTTAGGAGTCTATATAAAAACTTACTTATAGGACATATCGCAACTTACTTTTTTAAATTTCATTCCAATTTTTAGCTCATAACGGATTCG
Source organism: Bemisia tabaci (assembly GCF_001854935.1). Lineage (NCBI taxonomy): Eukaryota > Metazoa > Arthropoda > Insecta > Hemiptera > Aleyrodidae > Bemisia > Bemisia tabaci. The sequence goes on from NW_017547098.1 coordinate 8,258,988, forward strand.
CTGCAAGAAATGCTTACATTAATGATCTTTGTTGAAAAAAAGATTCTAAAGTGGTAAAAAAATCTCGTGAGCTGTGTCTACCTACAGGATAAAGATGTTCCCGAACAGAATATTTCAAGTGAAACCAGCATCACAGCGATGTGCCACGATCATTGTCTATTACCTTACCTAAATCTCTAAGTAAAATTAGAAAGGGGAAAAATATTAAAACGTCAAGGAACAAACTTTATAATGGAGAACATGCATTTATGTCAATTTGATTTTAAAAGGGGTAATCGATTTTAAATATTGAACCAAGTCACTTTAAATTTCAAAACATCGTCTGCCAGCCTCGCGGATGCGGTAAAAATTTGCGGATTAAGTACTTCGTAAATTGTGCGTTTGGGCCCTGTATTTTAGATATCTCTGAAGTATTCAACCTGATTTACGTGTAATTTTATCATTAAAAACTGTTCGATTAAATGTATGATATCCCATGTACGACAGGCCTATAATAACTTATACACTGAAAAAAATGAGTTAGCGTCAGATGACTAAAAATGGTTTCTATACACTAACTCATATTGTGTGATTTGGACACACATGATTTTTGGTTTCTGTACACTAACCACTATTAGTGCTGGGAACTAATTCCGCTACTCTAATTCGCATTCGGTAGGGTTGGGTCAACCTAACCTCAAAACTGAGAGAGGAGAAAACGGCTTAGCGAATGATAACTGGACAATACTTTCAGGAAAAGAAGATTTCTTAAAAGATGAGAGGTAAAAATCAACTGACCGGTTCCAAATGAACGACAGAGGAAAGGAATATCCCATAGGTATGTGCAAGTAGACAGAATTATCCTTTAGAGAGACACACACTCACACATGAAACGGTAGCGAATGTTCACACTGAATAAACATATCTCGTCCGAACACTTGAGATATTCTTTTGAAATTACGGGAGAACACGAACTATAGAAGTAAGCAGTAAGTTCACAGATTTTCGTAAAATATAAACTGAACGCGGAACGCTTTAATCGCAATTTAATACAGAAGATTGACGACTCCAACGAATATCATGCTTGTTTACGTTTTGAATCGAACAGACGATTTCTAACCTTAACAGGTTTATTTATGTTGCTTTCGAACGTTTTCAAGAAAGAGAGGACACTATAAATCATACCGGGAGTATTTACATTGTCAAACGAGCCCGAAATTTCACATTTTAATTGATTTTCACGAGCTGACGCGATTGAGGCTGTTGTACCGACGCCACTTTTTCGAAACTAAATGAATGTAACGGACAATGTGGCAGTTAGTGTTGAGGGCGAATTAGTTTGACCCGAAGGTGAATTTGTCTTACCACAGCGCTAATTTTACAGCTAGTGCTGTTTCCCAATTCTGGTTCGCGCTCTAGTAAAGTCAAGTCAGCGTATGAAGCGAATTGATTGGTGCTTCAGTACAATAAATTAGTTCTGAAGCCTAATTTTGATTCTACTTGGCGAGAACTTACCAAATTAGTTCTCAACGCTAACTACTTTTTTTTCAGTGTACTTTTGCCGCCATTAAATATATATCATCAAAGACAAATTTAAACGAAGTAAATTTTATCAACCCTTATGATGTTGCCCGAAACCGGAACATTTTACTTCTACTCCAGATGTTCAATATATCTTTTTCTCTACAAAGGTAAAACCCTGTTGCAGTGAAAAAACCTGGTCACCTGCATATTCAATTTTCAGCTTTACTTCCAAATGGTATAAAAATGTTTATACAGGTTGCATTTAATACAGGATAACGTCACTAGAGAAAATGTTTTAAGATTTTGATCAAATTTCATAAAGCCTTCAGGAGATAAAATATGAGTAAACGGACTGAAGTTGTCTCTGGGTGGCTAGATAAATTACCTGGTAGCATCGACCACACTCTGATCAAACATTCGCTACAGTATACTACCAGAAAGTTTATTACTTTTGTCGAAAAATCGACTTGTGTCCGAAATCAAGTTGACTCGTCATCATACATAACTACCATACTTACCAAAAGTTGTGGACATCTAATGCGGTTTCATCGGTCTGACCACCCGCAAATGTGCTTCTGCCCGCGATTCTTTTACCTTTTCCGTGTTAGTTCCGAGTAATTTTTCCTCCCTTTTCCTATAAATATTTTTAAACTTTCGGTACAAAATTGCCGTCATCATACATAACTACCATACTTACCAAAAGTTGTAGATATCTAATGCGGTTTCATCGATCTGACCACCCGCGCGTAAATGTGCCTCTGCGATTCCTACCTTTTCCGCGTTAGTTCCGAGTAATTTTTCCTCCCCTTTCCTATAAATATTTTTAAACTTTCGGCATAAAATTGCCCTGAAAGTATATCTCCCTTTTTATTCGCGCAAATCTTTATCTTTTTTCCTGAAAATAATACTTGGCAGAACAGCCATCATAACGTGCTCTCACGAGCTGCATGCGAAATTGCGCCTCCAACACCATACAAAAAAGCCAATCTTGCGGAGAGTATACACCCGTCCGAGAGATTCGGTTTTTCCGAGAAACTTAGTAGCGGTCAAGTGCGAAAATGGCACTCAACAACGCCCAGGGAGGCGCAGAGCGGCCAAACGGGGCCCTCGCCGCCGGTGCGTACCCTCAATTACCATAAAATATATGCGCAGAAGTGCGCGAATGAAATCGCCGAGGCAGTTCCGACCGTCCGACAAATTTTTACTGTTGCCGGCTGCCGGAGAGGGGTGTCAATCAGAAACAGCGGAGAACGTGTATGGATCACATTGGAGTTACGCGTTTTTGACTCGGTGCACCACTGCAAGTCGTAGATCATAGTTTTATGGGACGAAAATCACGGTTCAAATCCAACGTCGAACGGTTACCGGCTCGAGCACAGACGTGCTCCGATAGAACGGCGTATGATGCGCTAAATGTTGTCAAATTTCCCCAAATAAATTTTTTACTATGAGAAAAAATACGCAAAAATAGCTCGAATAATTCATTAAAAACACAATAAAGTGGGTAACCAAGGCTGGAAAAACAAGTAACACAAAGTCTTGGACGTTTTGGGTTGGTTTCATTCCACTCCTCGACCAAGAATCAAAAAAATTGTCCCAGATTTTGTGTTTATTGTTATTTGCCTTGTTTGCCCGGTATTTTAGATAGCCTTGGTTACCCATTTTCTTGTGTTTTTAAGCTATGAGAAAAGTTATGGATATTACTCAAAATGTGTCGCAGTGTATTTCCTACCTATTTTCCATCAAGGAACATCTATTTTACGGACCGCGTCAAAAATAAATAGTAAATTTAAAAATGCAGCATGAGAGAAGGTTATTTCCCGTTGAGAAAATACCAAATCTGCTCCTTTTTTCTCTCAAAACATTATTAAAAAAAGAGCGTAAGGCAACAGGTACGGTATAGATAATAATTAATTACACAATTAATATACCTCATACAATACAATCTGATATTAGATGGACCTTCTCTCTTTGTGGAAAATACGAGGAAGTAAATAGAAATATTGCTTAAGTGGAACAAGTGACTCACAAGGTACACATTTTTTTCCTGCTTCATAGAGTAGCTCATTATCTAAAGACCGTGAAACAAAAACTTACATTTTGAAAATATGATAGCACCTAAATTTTGGGAAATGTTCAGCAAAAGTTAATCGAGTGTTGTATGGAATCAAAAATCAGCTTGTGTAGTTGACTGAATTTTTCACGAGGAACAATGTAAGTCAATTTCCAATAGGTTCTTTCTGTGAATAAAATTTCACCCCTTATGACAGTCACGGAAGAACACAATTTTCGGAATATTTTTTAAGGACTGTCTGGAAAGCATTCACAGAAATGTCAAAGGCATTGTTCTGACTCTGCCCCCATCCCTCCAAAAAATTAAGAAAAATAAAATAAAATAAAGCAGGAGGAAATTAAGGAAGTTTTTCCCTGTGTTTCTCGCAAATACATGTTTTATACTGAGATAATTGACATCTCTCGTATGTTCATACGCGTTTTTTCCGGAGCAGAAGGCAAAACACTGCCATGCTTAGAAAAAACATAGCCTGTATCTTCAGACGTTGCCGTATTTCTTTCAGTTAAAAACTAATTTATTGTTAAAATCGCGAATATTTTCCCCTCAAATTTTCAAAAACTTTTGTTCTTAATTCCAACTAAAATATCTGAAAATTTCATAATAAATTATGTCCGACGTTCCTTAAAAATACATGTTTTATCCTGAGAAATTTGGCAACTCTCGAATGTTAATACGCGTTTTCCCGGAGCAAGGAAGAGCACTGCCGTTCTAAGGAAATACACAGTAAGAGTCCTCAGACGTTGCCATTTTTCGTTCAATTAAAACAAATTTACTGCGAAAATTGTGATTTTTCAGGCATTTTTTTTTTTTCATTATACAATCTAAAATAAATGAAAATTTCCAAGAAAATTATGCCTAATGTTCCTCAAAACTACATGTCTAAAATTAATGTGTCTACATGTCCAAAACTACTATATACTCCTCAGACATTTGATAAATCTTGAATGTTTTTACGCGTTTTTCCGGAGCATGGCAGATCACTGCCGTATTGAGGAAAATCACCGTACGAGTCTTCTTAAGACGCTGTCCTTTTTCGTTTAATTGAAAACGAATTTACTAAAAATTTGTTAAAACTGTGAATATTTTTCTTCAAATTTTTCAATGAATTTTGTTCATAATTTCATCTAAAATATCTGAAAATTTCAAGTCGTCCAAGTTGCTCGAAATTGCATGTTTTATCGAATGAAATTTAGCAACTCTCTAATGTTCATACGCGTTTTTCCGGAGCAAAGCAGAGCACTGCTGTGTTAAGGGAAAACACAGTAAAAGTCCTCAGACGTTGCCATATCTCGTTTAGCTAAAACGAATTTATTGCAAAAATTGTGAATATTTTTCGTCCAATTTTTTTCGCAATTGATTGAATCCAACATACATGAAAATTTCCAAGAAGAATATGCCTAACGTTCCTCAAAAATACATGTTTAATCCTGAGAAATTTGGCGACTGTCGAATGTTCATACGTGTTTTTCCGGAACACGGCAGATGACTGCCGTATTAAGGAAAAACACCGTACGAGTCTTCTTAAGACCCTCTCCTTTTTTCGCTTGATTAAAAACAAATTTACTAAAAATGTGTTAAAATTGTGAATATTTTTCTTCAAATTTTTCAAATAAAAATGTTCATAATTTAATCTAAAATATCTGAAAATTTCACGTCGTCCTTGTTGTTCAAAATTACATGTTTTATCGAAGAAAATTTGACAACTCTCGAGTGTTCATACGCGTTTTTCCGGAGCACGGCAGAGCACAAGTGCGTCGGGAATTGAAGGTTAGAGCGGCAGCTTTGAATACGTAAATGCCTCCTAACGTGACCTAAAACTCTTTGGGCGAGTGTTTTTCCGCTCGGCTATGCAAATGAGTCGCTATCAAATGCCCAGCAAAACCGGGCGATTACCGCCGGCTCCCGGGGCCGTGGCACTGCGCTCGCCGTTCGGGCACTTAGCCCGAAAATTCGAAATTTAGGTTGAATCCGCATACATTAGAGCCGTTCGCGCTCTTATCAAACGTGACGATTTGCTCCGAAGGACGGGCGATTCGCCGAACTTTAGAAAGTGAAATTGATAAGATGAGGGACTCCGAAAATATGTTAAGGTTACTTCGAGTTTTCTTCTTGCTTTCGACTCGATTCGCAAAGAAACGAATTTGATTATGCTTATTTCAAAAAAATGATAGGGATTATTCTCTCTTTCTTTTAGATATCGGGGTTGCTTTGAGCCCTTCTCTAACTTACACAACGCTTTCGGGGAGAGGGGGGTTGGGGAGAGCGTTACGCCATTTTGTTTTTACGTGTTAAAGGATAGGGACCCACGTCATAAAAGCGTTACAAGGGGGAGGGGGAGAGTGGCCAAAAATTCAGTAAAAGTGCAGTAGATACGAACTTTAGGGTCGGCTTCTTCTTCAACTTGGGTAACTCCCCTCGTTTTCTTTTGATGGATTACAAATCACTGGCATTTTGATTTCTCAAATCAGCCCTGATACGAGGGTCTCCCTATTCGCTCTTCTTAGCTTGTTAATCCTTCTTTATCATATGTCTTCATGCAGAGCGGCCATCATTATAAAGACTGTAGATGTACTCGCTACATCCATCCCATTCTTCATTTATATTTTTTTCGCAGGAGATGAAAATTAATGTAAAAACGCGTGCCCGTGCAGATTAAAGAACCATGTGTAGGTGTAAAATAAAAAGTATCGTAAGAGCTAGTTTTCATGTACCTCCTTTTTACTTTTAAAATTTAATTAGCATATACTTCATTCCTATGTCTATTGAAACTTATAGAATATGAATAGAAAACTTGAAGATTTACGACGATTCAAACGGTTTCCAGGCATATACCTGAGTATTTCGGTTCTTGGAAGGATAGGTATGTTGGTCCCCTCCCCTCCAAAAAAAAATTCAAACATTTAACAGAGCAAAAGTTTTTACATCATTTTTCCTCAAAAACTTTTGGATATATTGCGTTTTATGAAGCAACCGATCGATTTCGAGGTAAATGTTTACTTACTGCTAAAAATCTATGAATCAGTCTAAAATCAGGACAAATATAATAATTTCAGTATTTTACTCCGTGATTTCTGCCCAGGTATTTGATAAAATGCTTAATTCGATTATTTGTCTGCGACGTATTAAATGTGTCCAAAATTCCGAGCGCAAAAGCTAAGAATTCACCCAAAGACATTATATTTCAGAAACTTCGCGCTAAAAATGTAATCAACGTAATTAAGTGAGGCGAAAGTTGAGTTCGGAGATGAACTTCACAGGCTACAGCTCTAGCGGCGGAAGCCGAAAGCCGAGTTCTGGCCGAAAGGGTCGGGAATAGCACACCTATATGTTTCACTTACCTTGAATTCGATCATCATTTTGTAAACAACAAAATTTGTAATTATTGGCGAGACATGGCGTCAAGCATCATTGGCAGCGTGCTAAGAAGAATGCCTTGTTGACGCGGTAATTGTTGACCCCTTGCTATTTGTGTCGAAGGCAAATAGTCAATTCAAGCATTGTGTCAAATGCCGAGGCAAATAGTCAAATATTCTTACTTACATATACATTGAAAATTTGATTTTTTACCCTAATTTTAGACAAAATAATCCGTGGCTCCTGTAAGAAAGAATTCTCTGTAAAAATATGCACCATACAATAGTATTTTAAACAATTTTAAGACCCTGAATGCACATTTCTCATAAAATTTTCAGCACGTCATACAAAACATAGAATATTTGTATTTAAAACTTTAACATTTAAATGTACTTGAGGCATGTAAAAAGGAAGGAACAACGAGAGTTCGCGGATTTGAAGAGTTGTTCTTCCCAAAATATTGAAAACCCGTGAACCTTTCGCCATAAATTAACCGAGTTCTGTAAACTGTCAAAATTTGACTACCGGCCCAGGCATTTGATAAAATGCCTGATTTGACTATTTGCCTGCGACATGTGCATTCGTTAAGTTGCATGACGCACAACCAGACATGTCAATAGGGGAAGGAAATGAGATGGAAGCTTTGGATTGGAACTGCATCAAGTTGGAAAGGCGACATGATCGGAGGGTGAGCGGACGGTGGACAGTGAACACCCAGCTCGAAAAGTAAACAAGAAAAGTGCAAGGGGAAGGATGAAGGATGGCTGGCATTCCGAGTATTGTATCGGTCTGGATGTTGACGCTCTGGTGCGGCCTAATTAAAATTCTTCAAACTTTTCTCACCGCCCGCTCAACTTATTCGCCGGTGACATCCTTCCCGGCTCCTTGGACCAAAGTAAACACAGCATTGTTGGCCGCTCGCTCAGTTCCCGTTGAAATCGATCCGCGGCGAAATTCTTCTAAGCTCGGGTGCCTTCCTGTCGACCCGATGTTTCAAATCCATCCATTGATAGGAGCGTAATCCAAGTTTAAACTTAAATTGGATCAAGGAACAATATTTATTAGAGACCTCGTACTGCTTCCTTCCCTACGGTGTAAAAGTTACTTTCGGGAGTCAACGTTCAGAATCTCCTAATAATGATTGATGACAAAAGAATTCTTGCACTAAAAAAGCTCTGACGGACTTTTTTGTCGCCACCATCGTTCTTTCCGCGGAGTCTCCAGTCGGAGTAACACAATATCTTATGGTTAAGTTACACGATCAAATTGAGCCATCAAACTGAAGCTCTGATTGGTGGAAAAAGACCTGAGGTGAGGATGCGACCAATGAGAGGCCCAATTTGTTGGCTCAATTTGATCGTGTAACTGGGCTTTTAGGCGGGAGCCGGGAGCCGAGTTCTGACCGAAAGTGTCGGGAAGAGCAAACCTACGTTTCACTTACCACGGATCATGGTGCCAACAATGGTGGTAACAAAGACAATATAATTTAAAGTCCCTTCACTGCTACCCTCCCTACTGTGTAAAAGTTGCTCTCGGCAGACACCGCTCAGATTCGCCTCACGATGATTGATGACCCAAAAGTTGAGCAATTGGTGCCCCAATCCAAATTATGCCTGGTTACGCGATCAAATTCCCGTCAAATTCCGATCAAAATGATGACCAAGATGGCGGTAGGGAGTTATCTAGATTGATGAGTAAAATTAATTAAAACAGCGTGTTGATTGAAATAAGCATGAAATAAGCACGGTTATGTGGAAATCAGATGAAGGATGAGCCCTACAGCTCCACCATCTACCATCAAATTTTTACAGGCCGCAGATATTTGATGGTAGATGGTGCGCACCAGTCACCATTTGATCGGAAATTGATGGAAATTCGAGCGTGTAACCACCGCATTAGGGTGATGCCACTATTCGACCACATGGGAACCCATGTTGCCTACACTTCAAATTGAAGGAGAACTGACATGCCGTTAAAGTCACCTCTTCCCGTTTTATTAAAGGCAACTTTTTGTTCGTGTTCCCAATGAGCGTCCCATTTCACGATGGCCTAACCCAGCCTTAGAAGTATGATCCAATTAAGAGATTTTTGATAAAGTTCGATCGTCATCTGCTAAAACAACCAAAATCATCATTTTGATTTAAACTTATTAGAGTCGTTGGATGGCAGTTACCTTTCTGAAACATAATCATGCGAGAGTAGAGTCAACGAGGTAGAGCAAGTGCGCTTCGGCGCTCGCGGAACCAAGAAAAAAAAACGGAAATCGCAATTTTTTCCCGTCGAATGCACCCCTCCCGCGCCCTTCGGACCGGCCTTCGATTGGGTAATAATCGTGGCCGATTGTAGCGATGCTTCGTAGATAAGAGTATCGCCAGGATCACGATTTCGGTCTATGAGTCGCAGGAAAGCAGTCCGCGCCGAGACAAAACCACTCATCCTCCCGATCGTCGCCATAATAGTTAGGCGGTTCTTGCATAGCGGTCCGCCTATATCCGAGAGGAAACGGCTCCGCCAATAAGCACCGCCACGCAGGCGCAGTGCTGCCTCCCGCGGGAGAAAAGCGGAAACAAGGCCGAGGAAACGGTGCGTACCGGCGATGAATCGGCAACGCCGCGAAAGGGGCGAGCCCATCCCGAGATTTATGGAACCCGCGGGACAGCAAGGATACTGCGCATGGTTTGGCCAGGGTGGGGAGGAGTGGTATTTTTCCAACGGGAAAACGTTGCTTTGACATTGTTGCGGTAGGATTGAAAAGTATGTCGGGAATTTTCCTGTTGCAATCGTTACGGATTGTGTTTTGTTTCGGTGGTTGAATCCTTGTGACATTTTGGGTGGGGGATTCTATTTTCCTCAATCACATGATCAAATTTTAATGAGGTCGATAAAATAAATTGTAGGTTAGTTTATTATCTTAGTTGGACTACATTTTGCAATTGGGAACTACAATTCGTAGTTCAGTTTAGAAGCAACGTAGGAACCATTAGTTTCCTTATGCACATGAGTGTTTTTACAGATGAGCCAGAACTTGTTGCAACCAGCAGCAACGGCTTGAACCAGCCTAATTGCAAAATGTATTCCAGTTTATAGCTAATTAATGATGGGACTTAAGTACCCAAATCACTTCTCTTCATTTTTATAAATATTTACGCAAGTGAGTAAGTTTTATCAACTTTTACGCAGTTTCGAGCAACTAAAAATTCAGCCTATGCAATATGACATTGCGCGTTCGCAGTAATTTTTTCAAAAATTCAAAATTTTCGCATTAATTTTATAAAAAAGTAGTGCACTCGCACTAATTTTTCCGTAAACTCAACATATTGTCATAAGTTTTTGTAAAAATCAGTACGTTGAGCGTTCACTCTTTAGAATTTAATTGATTTTTTTATTCGCGTAATCGAACGTTCGCGGTTCATGTAATCAAATTTCTTTCATCAGTTCTTTTAACATCATAAGTTCGGTTATATGAGCCGAAAGTTCTGTTACACGAACTGACTGTTGAATTTAAAGAAGCAAAATAGTTGGGATGATATAGAACACCGTTCTCCTTTATTTTGTGGATATGTTTGCGCAATTTTATCTTCTTGGAAGTCAAAGTAGTTGTATCACGTATTTCGCCGCATCCTGATTTCTACTCGTGCGTTAAAGTCCCTGAGTCAGCCGAAAAGAGATTCTCCTTCATTTCGTGGATATGTAATTTCACCTACTTGGAAGTCGAAATTGTTGTATCACGCACCTCGCCCCTTCCAACTTTTCTACTCCTGCGTTAAAGTCTCTAAGTATGCCGAAAAGAGTTCAGGTTCTCCTTCATTTTATGGATATGCAATTTTACCTACTTAGGGATTGCAATAGTTGAATCAAGCGTTTCACCCCATCCAACTTATCTATGCCACGCTAAAATCTCGCGAAAGAGACAAGCATTTTTCCATTGTTGACAATTTCCGAGAAATTTTGCTTCATAATCGGAAGACGTTTTGCAATTAGAAATTACAACTTCTGCCTCATCCATAAAAACACTTGCATGCATGGGGAAACTGATGGTACATACGATGTCTCTAAACTGAACCAGAAATTGTACTTCCTGTTTGGAAAATGTCGTCAAATTGTGACCGGATCTGTGAAAAGAGACCTCATCTGCCGGAGGAAAATTCCCGACTTTTTGTTTTATCGAGGGAAATTGGGCAACGCCTGAAGGTTCATACGCCGTTTTTCCTTAGGACAGCAGCAAACGGCAGGGCTGCTCTCTACTCGGAGTATTTCTAGTCGCAAAAGTCAGCTGGTCAAGCTGGGAAATCCAGAGCCGGGGAATCAGCTGATCGACAGTCGATGGGGGTCTAAAACCCAACTCGGTTCCCGCGGCCGCGGCTGATCGAACACGAAATTGGAGATAAGGGCCCCGAGCAGGGGACACCGTACCGGGGGGAGGGGGAGGAAGAGCCAGGCGGCAGGTGGCGGGGGCAGGTAGGGGGGCTTTTGTATCAGATAATCATAATAACCTCTGTCGATGGGAGTTTGTTTGAAGAGCGAAACAATCGGGCGTGGGTCAAAAGCGCGTATGGCGCGGCGGCGGGCGGGCGGCGGGAGGTCGTTTGCCATTGGCTGCGTACGCGTGCCCTCGCGCATGCGCGTCCGCGAGTTTACGCGCCGCGCCGGGCCCGGCTCTGGGACCGGGCCATGGTTCATTCATGAATCCTTAACAATAGACTCATAATCAGTCATTATCTTTTGGAATACTACCTCTCCCCGGGCCCGAGTACTACACTCCGATCCCGGCCCGATTCATCCCCGTCTTCGTCGTCGCCCCCCCCCCCCCCNCGGGAAGACCCTCCCCCCTCCTTTCCGATCCATGACCCTGTCGTCTCACACTCCGAGGCTTGAACTTTCGGCACCGTCCGATATGGGTTACTCAACCACAGTCTGACAGGCTTCGATCGTAAGACTTCTACTGTAAGTATTTTTGAACTTAGATGATGTATTAGAGATTGGAAGGAAATGAAGAGGAAAAGAAGGAGAAGAAAGAAAGAGGGAGAAGAGGAAGACAAGGGAGAAGGAATAAAATGGGGTAAAAAATGTGAAGAGGAGTGGGAAAGATAAGAAAAGAAACAAAAGAAAGAACGGAGAAAAGGTAATAGGGGGAAACAAATCTAATTTTTTTTGTCGTTCCTCCCTCTCCTTTCACTCCCTCTTCCTCTATCACTCGTATTAATCATTTTTCTCTCCCTCTTTGTTTTTGTCCTCCATTTTATTAAAAATTCCCCAGCGCGCACCCATCTAGCATGAATTTGGGGTCCTGAGCTTTTACACATAGTGTTTTTTCTTAAGAAAACTTTGCTGGATATCAATACATCTTTCCCGTTGGCACCGATAATTTTTTTCTTGAAATTAAAAGTTCCTGTAGATCGGGTTTGTTTACATTTGCCCCTAAGAGCCCCATTAAAGGCCTGAAGTTGGTCAGCTAATCACAGAGCGGCAAAGATGTAACAAAATCCATCCGATCTCAACTGCTAAAGAAGACATTTTTCTCAGTTAATCACTCAATAAGTCTTCAAAATCAGTGAAAACAGACCCTCAAAAGCACTGCGACTGATCGCACGTCATGTCACTGAGTTATCACGCAGATAAGAATGAATACGTAAATTAATTTGTTTACATTCACAGCTAGTTTGATGCACTCGTTGAAGGTGATTGAGATCGATTTCATTCGTAGCCGCGCCGATGCACTTATCACGATATAGTCTCAGCTAGAACTCGCAGGAATCAAGAATCAAGATCCAGCAGATAAAATGGATACTATTAAGCCAAACCGAACTATCTGTATTTATAACTGAGCCCTGGCGATCATTCATTCTCATGCAAGGCTAGGTTCATTCATTGACGCAAAAACATTCGATGACGTCAAAGTAGGGTTCGTGTGAAATAGCGCGACCAGGAGTTCGATACTGAGTCGAACATGATGTATTACAGGTATCACTCCTCATTTTATTGCGATGGGTCGATGCTACCGATATATCGAAGCTTGACTCTGCCTAGGTGTAGCCTTGGAATAAGGCTATAGGCTTAAATATATTTCTATATTTTCGATTTATCGAAAATTGATTGTACGCAATAATGACCACAGATGGTTTGCAAAGGTATCGATTGTTTTAAAGTATCGAAATTCGACATAAGCAAGCGCAGCCTCGGAGGAGGATCGAGTCTTAATATTTGGAGGTATCGAAGACCGACTGTGCGCAAATTTTTCTGAAGAGCTGCAAATAAAGGGCTCGCATATGTATCGATATTTTCGAGGTATCGATGTTCGACTCAGCGAGAGGGGAGCCGCGAAGGAAGAAGGTGGAGGCTCAAATTACACTGCGTGCTCACGCGTGGGAAGACAGTATATTACAGGGTTATTAACCACGAATAATTACCGTGTACCTACGGTGGAAGGGGAGTTATGTGTGAAAAATATTCATGAATTAAAAATTGAGCCTCCCTCTCGGCCCTAAGGTTCCGTGCACCCCGGTGACCTTCGAATGGTTGCTCACAAGTTGACACAGTTGGAACAGTTTCACTGTCTTCTTTTCGTTTGTAAATCCTCAGTGAGCTGCTTAAAACAACCGTTGAAGTTTCTGAAGATTATAACGCATAAGACAAATCGATAGCATAAGTGCGGAACCATACACCTCCATTGCGGTGTTTCAAAATTTCCGCTCCTATTTTATTTGTCGAAGAGGGACAAACCACACCGAGAAAAAAGATTGGTGGAATTTACCATTCCTTCACGATGTATTTTACACAGGGTGAATTCAAAGTCGATTCTGCCAAAGGAACTGTGCCAGTATGTAGTAACGTTTGCCTTCCCTCTGACAGAATTGACTCTGAATTGACGCTGTGTGAAATACGGCGTGAAGGAATGGTAAATTCTACCAATCTTTTTTCTCGGTGAACCGCAAAGTAAGGAAGTTTTCATGAAAGCACGTTCATTTTTTTTCTAAAGAAGATCCGGCATTTTCTCCTCACTCATTGCTAGACAATCGCCTCACTTTCTAAATTTTTTCAAAATAATGACCTTTTTTGGTTTCCTTCCTCGTTTTTAAAAATTTGCTCGTAAAGTTGCAAATATAGTCGGAATTTTTCGACAATTTTTTTTTGTGTAATTCTGGACAATAATTTCCTTTTTGACCACGCGATTTGCCTGATGATCCGTGGGAATATCGATTTCAATGGCGATTGGGAGTCGCAGAGCGCTTTAGTATGCTGAGGTAGCGACTTGATATATATACCACGCGATTTGCGGATCTTTGTTCCGGGCAGATTTGTATCCCTATGCTGGCAGGATGAAGAAAACGGTCAGTAAACGCACCGCTGTTCGGTAAACTTGTCGGTCGATTGCTTATCCCGTGGCTCAGCAATCAACAAGAGGGAACTCAACAACCAACAGAATGTAGATTTTTGCTGCCCTATTGCTGGCTGGAAGAACATTTTAAACCCAGAAGAGTTCACCTCTGGGCCGATTTTTGAAATTGATCGACAAAGAAGACATGAAGAGTATGGAGCGATCCTATAGGTTGAAATGTGTGGTTCTTATAGACCAAGGGAGAAAATGATAGACCAACTAATGGGTCTCTCTTGGGTTGCCGTTAGTTAGTCTATTACCTACTTCCTTTGTACATTGCAATCACCTGCTGCCACCAATTGTGTCTTCTTTGTCTATAGCTTTGTTTATTTTCAGCAATCAGCGCGCTGTCCCCAAAAGGATCTCTATTTGGACGTATTTCTGCCAAATAGAACTAGGTGCATTATGACGTGAGACCTGTTATACATATATTCTTATGAGTCTCAGAGCTCATGTCTTAGTGCAAATAGTTCCGTTTGGCAGAAGTACGTCCATCTGTCTCAGGTTTATCCATCGCGCACGGTCTCATTGGCGTAGACTCGGTTTTCGCTCGGGAATGGATCCTCCAAATTCCGAGCCCGAGGTCAGCTTGGAGATCCAAGCGCGCGGTTGCGAAAAGGAGCGAAAAAGGAAAGGGATACACCACTTACTAATTAGCCAGGTACACGGGATGAGGCGGTCAGCGGAGCGGCGAGATACTATAATTGTGATAAGTTTCGGTGGCGGCGCGGCGTGGGGCAGGCAGGTAGCCGAGAAGTCGCGTCGTAAGTCGTAAGAAGCTACTGGGCCGGGAGCCAAGAGTTGATGCTGCCCAGTCAGTTCGTACGTGACATCATTGGTCGAGCCAGACGCCGCACTCCGCTGCCACGTTGCTCGTCGTTCGCGAGAATAAATTACTACATTTTCTTGTAAATCCGAACTGTCTTCCGGAAAGACGCAAAAAAATTGGTTGCAAAAATAACCTTGTTTATAGTAAACTACTCAAGATAATTCCACACAGCGTCGGTTGATCGATTGATAAGATTCTCGATTTTAGGATTTAGTTTTCAATAGTAATCAATTTTGGGCGCCTCTGGTTACCAGATGCGTTCTTTCCAATCGTTGAGACCCCCCGATGTAACATGCATACATGGTACATAGCGAGTTGCCTTATGAGTAATGACACCATTTTGGGAAAGGCGCCAAATTTTGAATCTTTTTCATTTTTTGGCGGTTCTAAGAACTAATGTCAAATGTTTAGCTTTTGATAAAAACAAATGCGCTCGGATATATAACCCGGCTACATTATTTTTGGGCTTCTTAATGTTTAAATATTTTTATCGCAAAAGTTATCTTTTTAAATTATTTAGGGTACTTTGCGTGTCCGCGTGTTAAATTTTCTTCCGAATCCGAGCGACACCTTACAGGAAGCACGAAGCAACTAGCACAGCAAATTCATGCCTCGCGCTATTGCGCCTTCAATTTTGCAGATACAACACGGACATCCATCAAGTACGAATAGTTGTATCTCTGCGCCGTCATCAATGCGCGTCATTACCCTTCCTCTTTTTTCATATTTTTCCATGTTGTCTTCGTTTCCGTAAATCTTATTTAAAGGTGATTTAAGGGCTATTTTTTTTTAAAAACAATTCATTGATTTTTCTTCTCTATTAGCAGATTACTCTGTATAAATTTAAAGCTAAATAGTCGACTTGTTTTTCTCATAAAAAATGAATAGGATCATAAATATTGAAAAATCACGATGAAAATTCGTGGTTCCGTACTTTAGCCGTTGATAATTAAGATTAGCATCACAAAAATATTTTAAAAATCATTTTCGGTTGATTTTTTTCACGTTGCTCCCCAAATTATCGTCAAAATGATATCCTAATTGTTTTTTCCCAACAATACTCCGATAATATTTTCTGAATATTTTGTCTTGGCCGAGACCATCTCATCACACACAGAATTTTTAATTTTTGGGCCGGAAGCCTTCGTTGCGGTGACGGCAACGTGGACATGACGCGCAGCGGTGGTGGCCGGTGGTCGCGCGAACGCCACGCCTGACGCGACACACGGCGTCGCGACGTGCTCGCGCTTTGCCGCTTGCGGACTGCGCAAGCGTGCGGAGACGTCGCGATCCTCGCGTAGTTATGCGCATGCGTCGTTTCGTCCACCCCTCGCCGAGCACTCGCGCCTCATTTCGTCGCCCCTCTGACGAAAGGGCGTAACTCAATTTCCACGTGAGTTCGTTTTACGGAAAAGCCCTTTGGAAATTGGCAATACTGCTTTTCATCCATCGGAATCTTTGATCAAATGGACCTCGATTAACACAAAGGAACCAAGACACATCAGTAATTGCGAAAGTTAACTGGGCAATTTAATTTTTTATGAGAGAATGGTTGAGCGGATT
Organism: Bemisia tabaci; assembly: GCF_001854935.1. Lineage (NCBI taxonomy): Eukaryota > Metazoa > Arthropoda > Insecta > Hemiptera > Aleyrodidae > Bemisia > Bemisia tabaci. The sequence continues at coordinate 8,275,686 of NW_017547098.1, forward strand.
CCTCTGAAAATTTTAAGCAATTTGCTTCGTACTATGGAGAAGATTCACTGAAATTTCAACGAAAATCCGTACAAACGTTTATATGTAAAAAATGAAATTGCCCAATTAAATTTGGCAATAGCTGATGTGGCTTGGTTCCTTTCTGTTAAACATGGTCTAAATATCGATTCTATAAGTGGCAGAGCATGTTTCGATATATATCGATTGTTTTACACGTCTTTATACGAGCAAAACTCGGTGTTGCCAACTGGTTGAGAATCGCAACTGGTCTACCGTGATACGGAAGAGAGCTATAAGTGCATTTCTGCCTGAGCCGCGTTTAGCACATGCTTTTATGTGTTTCGAGGCTCATCTGAGAATGCCTTTGTGGCTCTTTTCCATAAGACGGGAGTGGTATGCTTCACTTATTTTGGAGCCGGTGACGTCAAGCGCGACCAGACTCTGATTATTCCGTCGGATTTCGACTATCGGGGAATCTACGGCCGTTTCCGGATCCAGAATCTCCCCAGCTTTCTTGTTCGGATCAGTTGTCTTGCTTGCTCCGTTTCTCCGAGACACGAGTTCGTGGAACTTGATTCTTATGGTGATTTTACAGTAAAGTAGCCTCGGATTTGGTTACTAAGTTGCTCTGCTGGAAAACTATGGGATATGCCTAAATGACTTTTTCTAAAAAAGAAATCAGCATGCACATCAATCAGATGGAATTTGTGCGTACTCTGTACCCCATCAACTTGCAACGTTGCACATGGATGTTGCAGTGTTCTATTCGCTTTGTAAAATTGAACCTAATTAATGCTGGAAAATTTGGTTATTGTGTTAGGTTGTCTGTAGGATGTTGTAAACTTCTTGTCATTTCTTATTATTTCTCTGAAAAACTGTTAGACGTACTTTCTCGAAAACTTGATTTTCTTCTTTGCTAGCAGAATATTCTGTGTAAATTTTAAGCTATGAAATTAGCCTGTTTCTCTTGGAAAATATAAAACAGGAGTACACGTTTCGAAACACCGCAATAGAGATACGTCAATACGTGGTATCGCACTTCAGCCATGGATTTGCAAATTCGAATTGGTGAGAAAACATGTCTTGAGGTACTTCAGTTAAGGGGCGTGAAGGACAAGTGGGATAAGTGCAGTTTTTAATATTTCAAGAAATAAGTTCAAATGAATAAATGTTTCTGCCTACTCATGCACCACGTTTAATATTGAGTGACGCGTTTTGGAGCAATTACATTCCATCATCAGCGAACTTTTTCTCAAGAAGAAATACGTGTTAAAAGTTTCAAAATTACGTGGAGCCTTATGGCAGAAAAAAGCCTAAATTTTTTCGATAGTTAAACATTGGATTTTAGTTGTGAATTTTTCAGCGACTTTATTTCAAGACTAGTTTCCGTTGAAATCCTTAATATCTCATTTTTTCCAAAAACTTCACTTATACCACCGGTCTTCGAAGCCGATTAGTTCTTATCCTGACGACGATGCATCGATCCATTCTAAAAAAGTCTCAAAATTACATGGAGCCTTATGGCAAAGACAAAGTTCAAACTCACTTTTTGATGTTCATAAATTGTATTTTAGTAGTGAATTTTTCACAGAATACATATTTCAAGACTAGTTTTAGTTAAAACTGTTAATTTCACATTTTTTCAAAAACTGTACCTGTCCCACGTGTCTTTGAAGCCCCTGAGTTCTTATTCTGACGATGATCTATTGGTCCATTTGGAAAAAGCTTAAAGTGCAACGAGAGACTCCAAGTTGAAATAATAGGAAGTCGGAGGGAGTGATATCCGAAGTTGGGTGTTCATGGTTGGCTAGGCAGGTTGTTGCATTCTTGTTATTATGCATGCATGCCGGGCCGGGCCGGTGCCGCGGCCGGTGAGCCGACCCGGTCGCCCGAGCCTCCCCGAGCCGAGCCCCACTCTGACCATCCGTTTTGTTCCGCTGCAGGGCCGCCGGCCATGGCCCACTGGCTCCTTCCACCGGCAACAAATGTGATGATGGCTCTTTTACACATTTCCAGACCCACTTATCCGGACAGAATCAGCTTTTGAGCTCTCGGAAAAATCACATCGTGATGATGGAATGGAACTAGACAACACATACCGATGGCTTAAGTGCGAACCACGTATCTCCATCGAGTAATTCAAAATCGCGGCCCCTACTTTATTCTCTAAGGGAAACATGCATTTACAGCTCGAAATTCATTCACCTTATTCCACTAACAGAGAGGAAGATTCAAGAAATTAAGTTGACAAGTTTTCCAGTGAAAATATAAAGTATGAAACGAAGTCTGCAGCGCCGCGAAGTGAGATACGTGGTTTCACACGTTGGCCATCGATATGTTTCATTGCGATACTTTATAGTAATGGATATATTTTATTTTTTAATCGAGGCATCGAGGATCAAAACCTGCAATCTTCCTTTTCCCCGAAAAATGAGGTATGGTGCATTAACGTCTTCTTGAATCTCGCCTTCAATTTTGCTGCATAGGCAAGAAACATACCGGAAAGCGCGAATAGTTATCTATTAAAACATGAAGATTTTTCGATTTAGGCTAAAAATATGGATCAGAAAATCAGCTTGATTTTCGGAATCGATGTAGGCAAAGCTATAGACAAAGAAGACAAAGCGGACCTGGAGCAATTCTAATTTTCATAGACTAAGGAGGAAAATGATGATGGACTAACGGTAGGGCCCTCCATGGGTTTTCTTAAGTTAATCCATTACTTATCTTCCTTGTCTATTGGAACCACCGATAGATTGCTCCATTTTCCCTGTCTCTCTTTTTTCTACAGTTTTGTCTATCGATTTCAATAACCAACTCACATCAGATCGATCGTTGAATCATTATCAAACGACCTTGATCCGTAGCTCCCTATCTTAGAAATGCTGCCTATAAAAATAGATCTATTTCGATATTAATCGATAGATCTATCGATTCAAGTAATTTGATACCGTTGCAACAATCTGCGTACAGCTCCTTTTCCCGAGGACTGTACCATATATCCACCATGAAAATTTCGAGGAATCAATCGTGAGGAAAATTCAAAATCCGAGGCGTCTGTCGCTCACTCGAATTATTTTTTCTGCGCATCGTGCGCGATCTTACGCGAGCAAATTACGAAGCTCGAAAATGGAATTCTCCAGCGGGCGCGCTCGGTATGGTGTTTCGTTCGAGTGCGGTACTGCTCGCGTCAAAATTCCTGCGTGTTGCCATTATCTTAGTCCTATCGACGCGCGACGCTGTACTATGACTAATCAATGAGATTGCTTTCCGAACGGACCCTGGGTCCAAGCCCCCCCCCCCCTTCCCGCCCCCGGAGCCCCCCTTCAATTGTGGTTTCCTCGCCGGCTCTTCTCCCAAATATGCGCCACTCGCGTATCACGTAACGAAACGTTTAAAATATGGGAATATTACGCTGTCATGCCGGCAATGTTGTCCAATTGATGCTTTAATCGACACATTTTGCGGTCATCAGGAGGATTTTAAAAAATTGTGGTTTGAAATAGTGCAAAATATCGATGGCTAGAGTTGAACAATGCGAATATGTATTCCAATGCTTCGAAATCCTCGATCAAATTCTACTCGTTCAAAAAAAAAACCAACCGAAATATCTCCATGGAATTATCACTGATTATGTTCCAATGAGTGAAGAAAATTCTCCAAAATTTTCAAGAAACAGCTTCTAAAAATAAAACTTGATCGGAAGTTTACAACGGCGCAATTTGAGTTACGCTTTTTCCGACTTACGCCGTCGATGCGCACTCTAGAGAGTGGCGGAGAACGTATTACGCCGTTTTGTTTTTTCGGGTTAAAGGATAGAGACTTTCGTCACAAAAGCGGTACGAGGGGGAGGGGAAGTCAAAAATGCCATTTTGAAATACTGCCATTTGGAGCCACTATTTTCAACTAATAATAGAGTAAACCTCCATGCAGAAAAGTGTTTTTACGGATAAGCCAGGTATACTTAAAGATTCCTTATCACACAATGAAGTCCCTTTTCATTGATTTCCCTTCGATTGCTTTATTTTTTCAAAGACGATTTTGTTCTTTTCAGCATATGAATATTAGACTAATTCCTCGTCTATACAATTTATCGAAGAGAGTTATGGTATGTTCCCAAGCCTCGACTCATGCGAGTCAATGACATCATTTAACACAAGTCATGTTCATTTTATTGATCTAATATGACGAAACTATTTAGTATCGGTAGATGTTTGGCAACTCTGGGTATCATCTCCTTTTTCCTCTGGTCACCGTTTTTATTTTATTACTATTTTTTTCTCGAAATATGTCTCGTTGTGGCTCATGGTCAAGATTTCGTGGAGATGGAAATTATGATGAGTTAACAAGTTCCTCGACTCGCCTATTAAACACCTAGATAGGTGTCATTAAACGTTTTATTTGACCGATTTTCCCTGTCGATCAGTCTGATTTTGCTGACCAATTTTCCGCACTGGCCGAGGCCTAGATATGGATGTACGTATTATGAGCTGTTGGCCGATCACGACACACGCTTTTTGGGCATTGCTGTAACGCGTCTGAATGAAAATTAGGTAGAGCAGGAGCTATACTGCCCTGGTCAGGAAGAACGCCGCATGAGCCTTCGGGAGTGTCCAACTTTCTTGGGTAATATACATATTTTCTAAGTAACATGGGAATATTTTACGTTCAGTTTTTCAGAGAATTGCACTACCCAGTTAATCATAAGTACCTTGAAATTTTAAAGAGCGATATTCAGAACTTTCATTAGAAAATTCTTGTTTTATTGAGAGTTTGAATGTTCATACGGAGGTATTATGCAATGCCATTTTCTGTAGACGCGTTATCTAAGCACTCTTTAGCCTGAAAGGAATTCAAGAGTCGAGTACTATCTTCATGTTATTACATATTATCAAACAAAAATTAATCAATCTGGTAGAAAGTTGGGGGAAAAAATGAGTCTGATCTGACTCACTGTGATAAATAATCGCAGAGTGTGTTTTCTGGATACCTTAAAAATTGAAGGCAAAATATCAAAAATACCTCCATGGCTTGGGGGCCGTCCCTAAATTACTTAACGCCAAATTTGCGATTTTGTGACACTCCCCACTCCCCCTGTAACGTTCCGTAACGCTGTGCTGGACCCCCCAAAAATTAAGTTACGCTTGCCAGGTACCCCTCCCCCTATTTCGATAAAATATTATCTAAATATCACCTTACATTTACTGAACGGAATTCTTGTGGAAATATACATCTCCCAAAAAGATGCGAACTTTCTTTTTATCCTTTGAGAGGGAGGGAATTCCAAACTGTCAGTAAGCTGATAGAAGTCAGGAGTGTTAGAATTTAATAAATCCATGTGATCGTTAAGCGAAGGATTTTTTTTTAAATTGTGTTTGTATATTAGGTATTGAAATTTGTAAATGCCACGTTGTATGATCCATTTGACAAAAATCACGTTTTTCTCTCTACTCGCTTCGGTAAAACGGCAGTTTCTCTATATTCCGTGGCACTGATTTCCAATTCCGATGCCGCTACGATGTCGCGGCGGCGGTTCAATAGGTCAAGCGGGCGGAAAAATTTGAATGCAAGATCTACCAGCCGGTTGTGTCAGTCGGTGTTGAAACCTTCTTTTTTCTAATTTCGATGAGCCTCAGGATGTAAACGTTCATATGGACATCAAAGCTCATCAGTGAATCCTCTTGTGTCGCTTCGATTGAAGTTTGCATGAGGTGAAGTTGTGTTGGTTTTGACGAGGATACTGCGGCGCTCGAAATAGACAGCAGGGCTTCGGTTTGGATGTCTTATTATTATACATGGTGTCCTATAACCGATTCGTGGGTATTTTAAGGAACGGTTTTTAAGTCAAATGTGGCTCATTTTCCATGCAATTTTCTTTCCTTCGAGACACTTTAAAGGGCCTGAAGTGATTGGCACAAACATTTTTCCCCTTGGCAGAACGAAATAGTGTCGAGAAAACTTTGCTTTCTTTGATCTGCGATAAGCCGGGATTTGCTTCATTTTCCTCTAGATTAGGTTGGAATTTCAATACTCGATTCTTACTGGTCTAAATTCCGACGGTAACACCAACATTCATTCATCCAAAAAATGAACCGAATCTAGTCACGACAATTCGCCTAACGTAATTACAGAAATTAACACCCATCGGTGCGTGGAAAAATTCTTATTAGTAAGCCCTGAAGATTCAGCTCAAATTTGACAAGTGAAATTTTGAAGAAAAAATTAAATCGAAAATCTCATAGTTACTGCCTTTTTCATTAACACTGCATCGTACTGCCATTTCAAGGAAGAACGCCGTACAAGCAATCAAACGTTGCCAAATTTCCTCTGTTGAAATACGATTTTTTCTATGAAATGTGTAAACATTTTTCCTCCAATTTTTCTTAGACTTTCATACGCTGTCAGATCTAAATTATCTAGAAACTTCAAGAAAAAATATTCATAACCATCCTCGAAAACAAAAATTTAATTGAACGTATTTCTGTCAAACGGAACTATGTGCATTAAGACATGAGCCCTCAGACCCGTAAAAATATATGCATAACAGAGCTCACGTCATAATGCACATAGTGCCGTTTTGCAGAAATACGTTCAATTGGAGGACATTTGGCAACTCTCGAATGTACTTACGGCGTTTTTCCTTAGCACGGCAGCGGCAGCGTAGATTCCGCATCTAGAACTCGCCTTGGCGAGCGACCGCATGAACTATGTGCATTAAGACATGAGCCCTGAGACCCATAAAAATATATGCATAACAGAGCTCACGTCATAATGCACATAGTACCGTTTGGCAGAAATACGTTCAATTGGAGGAAATTTGGCAACTCTCGAATGTACTTACGGCGTTTTTCCTTAGCACGGCAGCGGCAGCGTAGATTCCGCAACCAAAACTCGCCTTGGCGAGCGACCGCATGAACTTGTGAACCAGTGGGATGGACACTGGAAATCAGCGCCCCGGAAAACGGGTGGAGGCGGTCGTCTTCGAATCGGAGGAAAAACCTCTGCGGAGGCGGCGCTTGGAGCCGACATTCTCACAATTGTTTGAATATCCCCGTGCAAATGAGATCAATGTACCCCTTTGTCTCACCGACCGGGACGCTGCGCCGTGGACAATAATCATGTCCGGCTTCTGCCGAGTCATAGCCACCGAGTGCGGACCTTGTCGTCTGCTGCCACAGTGGGCCTCATAATAATTATCCTAACAATCTTAGTTTCGCGAGACGACGGAACTCAGGCTGGTCGCCTGATCAAACCAAACATGTATTAAAAATCATTGAAAAACAGATTCTACACATCGCCACCCTGTGATCAAAGTATCACAAGCGCCATGCGACGTTTCGATATTTCCGCCGCCACTTTATTTTTTTACAGAGAAATTTTTCAACGAGGCTATCCGAAAATTTCACTGAATTTTCTTTATGCTGCTGCTAAAATCCAGTGAATTTTTCAAACAGATTCGACCAAAAATTTCTCGGAAAAATATTAAATGGCGGCGGAAATTTTAAAACTTCGTATGGTGCTTGTGATATACTTCGGTTGGGAGGTGACGATATACTAGTGGGTTGCTGCGAAGCTGTATTTGAAAGTCTTTTGAAAAAAAAAAAAATAAATAAAAATTAATGATAAATATCTGGAAATGCGTTTAAAGTGGCTGTTTCTTAAAACAAATTTCCGCTTCTTTTTTGCACAGCTGCAATATCAGGTGTCAATCATTTTTTATTTCTTTAACGCGCAAACTTGGAAAAGTTATACCTGCGCGTGGTATAAGATTTGTTATGCTACAAGTTTGCAAAATACTCCTCTAATTATTCTTACTTAGGCGCGAAATTTCATCGTACTTTATAAATGAAATTTTAGAATAATCTATGAAATTTCATAAAAGTGTTAAAACTTATGCGATGGACTGAGCATGCCATGAAACTCACAGAACGAATAATATAACTACTTAACCTGGAAATGAATAAATAAAAAAAGTTCACGAGTCGCGTTAAAAAATTTTATTTCATTGAATTCTTGGGTAATAATTGTTACGAATCGCATACGCAGCCCCTGACAAAGCCGCGCGCAAGGAACTATACAAGCAGCCCCTCATTTCCCAATTTCATGGAAATTGAAATTTCACTTTTCAGCAAAATGAAATCCCACTCTGGAACATTTTCTTTTTCATCTCTACTCTCGCAAATGACTCCATTTTACTTTTCTTGATGACCAGGTCTCTTTCCCGAGTGCGGCCCCGCATAGGGAAAATACCAAAGTTAATTTTAAACTGGCAACTGTGCTATCTGCGTCCACTGACATTATTTCATTGCTCCCGGAGTCATCATAGGTCCTCTTTTTTCCGTCCATCACTAACATTCTTCCCTCCATTTTTTCTGCAAGTCTGTATTTGCCTTGCTCCGTTTTGACCACATTTTACCACTCGTCCGCTAGTTCACCAAATTCAAGTACCGCGCTGTTACAAATCAGCGTGATTCGACGTGGGACCATTCGGTGATTCGACAGAAATCGGTTGGTCCAGACACGGAATGAAGTCAAAGTCAAGTCAAAACATTCATGGTCACAAAATTCCGACGGAATTTTGTACTAGATTGAGCTATCAAGTTGATTTCATCAGGGACTTTGATAGCAACTCGGTAGAACTCAGTCCAATTGACACAATCGACTTTTAAGTTTCAACGACACACTCTATTTCCATAAAAATGAAAATCTCACAAATTTTACAATAATTTTAGCAAAAATAAAATATACAATTTTCTTCATTAAAATTGTTTCGTCAGGACCGTTTTTGTGCTTTAAAGCTCGTCACACATGCGGAATATTCTTAATTTCGGCGGAAAAAACAAACTTCATGAATCAGTTCTTTACTAGCTGAAGTTTATGCCTGGTAGAATCTGGCATACCGTGAAACATATATTTAGACCTACATCAACTGCACTCGCCTTTTTGACGACAACCACATCCTCTCATGCGCAGAAAAACACTCTGATTTTAATTAATTACGAACCGTTTTAAATTTGTGTGTCTGCATTCGCATTTGATGTGGGGGCGTTTGATACTGACAATGCATCATCAGAGCTGTCTGAGAAACTGCGTGTGGTAGCGGAAACCACGCAGGACGCCTCAGAGTAATTTGGATGACGCACTCAAGGGGCAGACAGATATACCTGTATGAGCTGTATGAGCACGGCTGACTTTCGTCTCCGTCGAGAAGAGGGACCTTCGTCCACGGAAGAAAATTGTCATCGGAACAATTTTATCAAATTTGGTCAGAAATTCGGATTTTCAGATTTCGCTGGCAAACTTTCCCTTGTGTCTTAAAGAAGATTTTCCCTTCCCACAAAGGGATGTTCCCTCGATTTCGCTTGAATATCTCCTAATTCCTGGCTTTATTGATAGGGCGTGTTGTAGTGATATTGATGTAAAATGTCTCGTGAGACAAAGAACAATATTGCAGGTTGATTTTAGCAAAAATTAGCACTGGTACTTTAATGTGGCTATAAACGCTTCGAGTGCTAATTTTCTCTCTGTTTCAATCACTTGAATGATTTTTTTCTCGGTCGTTACGTTTAAAAATATTTCCAGATGATATCATATCACCATCAATCACCGTACATATCAATTTTTTCAATAAATATCGTCTAGAATACTGTCCCAGTATCTACTGTTTTCCCTTCTGGCCTCAGAAGTAGTAACGAGGCCTCAAAGTTTCGATGTTAAGGAAGCAATGTTTTTTGGTAATACATCTTGCAATATTCAATAGTTTCCCATTTCAATACAGGGGAGGATGGTGGTTCGAAATCACAATCCTTCAAATCATTGTTTCCCGGAAGAAAAAACACAACTTCATTTCAAGGTTGCAAAATTTCCACTCTTTAATTGCATTTTTACTAGGATTTTAGTATTTCCATTTTAGCCTTGTCTCCCGTTTTTCCTTTACTTATTTCCTCTTGTACTTACTTCAGCGAGATCTTTGTCTTTCTGTGCATGATTTCCATGACACCCTGTATATTCACAAAATCCTAATATTATTTTTTCTCTCTTTCTGTTTCAGGATAATGGAGGAGTACAATAAATCCGAGCTCCTCCAGCACAGCGCTCTGGGGTCGCCGGGACAGCAGCACCAGAACGGAAGCTACATGAGCAACAACCTGCAATCCCCGCTCATCTCGACGGCCAACTCGCCGAGCATCTATCAACACCCCCTGTATAGCAGTCAGCGGAGTTACATCCACCACAACTATACCCTAAACAACTCGTCCGAGTCGGAGCTCGGTGTTCCTATTGCTCAAATCCTGCCGGGAGTCCACCAGCCTCGCTTCCAGGGCGACGAGATGAGCTCGTGGCTCTCCAACAGCAGCCTCCTCGGCGGCAACGGTTTAGTTTTAAGTGATCCCATCAGGAGCGGCCACCTGGCCAACTACCACCAGCACCTCAGCGGGAGCGACGTCACCATGTCCATCAACGCCAAGATCGGCCCCAACGCCCACCAACAGAAAGCCACCAAAGAGCAGAGGATACGCCGGCCCATGAACGCCTTCATGGTCTGGGCCAAGGTCGAGCGCAAAAAGCTCGCCGATGAAAACCCCGATCTCCATAATGCTGATCTTAGTAAAATGTTAGGTAAGTCATGTTTGCTTTTTCAACATTTTAGTTCCTTAAAGCTTCCAGCTTGTCTGGTATGGTCATGTCAATAGGATGACTGTAGAGAGGCTGCCAAAAAAGATGCTTGATTGGGTTCCTCCTGGGAGGAGACGTAGGGGACGCCCAGTGAGAGGTTGGCGATAGGGGGTGTTGAGTGAGATGAGGGAGTGTCAACTCCCTGATGACCTGTGGGAAGACCGAGCTTTGTGGCGATTGGGCGTCGTAGAGCGCCGAAGAGCGCTGTAAGAGCGACTCATATGTATGTATATAGTTCCTTAAAAAATCCACTATCACTCAAATTTTTATGGTGACGCATAAATTGAGCCACGAGAGAGGGTCCACGGACACGTTTCACTCAGCGGGACTCCAGATGAACAGGGAACTCCTGATAGTTGGAATAAGTAACTGAAGGGGGGGGGGGGCAAGTGACCTTACTTACTCCTAACATGATGCCTGAGTAGAGGAAAAAATTAAGTTTTCAGCAATTCGTTCAATTTTTCTCGTTCATCTAGGATTTTTGCAACGCGGGGGTGGGAGCGGCAATTTCCCCCATTAAATGACGTCACTAATTGGAATATACCAATGACGTCATTTTTTGGTTTTTCATTTAACCAATTTTAATTTTTAACACTTTTATCTTATTTAGGAGTTGAATTTCAGACTTCCTGTTGTGTGATTTTTTGTGTACATGTTTTTCCCGTGAAATTTTACAGATTAATCGGTTCAAGTAACTATTTTCCCAATAGAGAGACATAAAGTTAAAAACTAATCTTACAAATTTTTAAGCCTCAAACATGGCAGAAAAATACCATAGAATTTTTTTTTTTTTTTTTTTTTTTTTTTTTTTTTTTTTTTTTTTTTTTTTTTAGAATTGCGCTTTTCGAAGAGCAAATTCCAAACAATCATGACGGACACATGAACAATATTCGTATAACATGTTTTTGAGTAAATCGCTCATTGCCTCATTTTGAGCACTGAGGTCATATTACTCCAGGATGATCACAAATATGAAACCCCTTCAAATTAAGCCAACCCAGAAAACTTGCTTTTAATGTTGAAATTTCGTCTATTTTGAAGAGAAACGGATTGAATCATCAATAATTGATTGGGCGTTTAATGGTCCCTTGGTTCATTTACTATTTATCCGAGCAGTTTGGCAGACGGCGCGGCGGCGATGCGCTAAGTAAGACTGACACCACGCCAGAAATCCACGCTTAATTACGGGCGTGAAAACCGTCGTCTTACTTCAAACTCCGACGAGCCCGATTAGTAGACTGTGAAAGCTCCGACTAACATCTCGGAAAGGCCCTACGTCTTCACAGCTACCCACCCTGGATCCCCAGCAGATTTGCCAAATTGTAGAAAGACATCATTGCATTACATGTTTGGCTGCCGTAAAATGCTCAGAGGGTCATGTGCTTCCGGCCACGTTTTTGACCACTAGTTTGCAGTTCTTAAAACATGAATGAGAGAGAGACGTTGCTTGAATGCTTGGTGCTATTTTCGAGGCTGAACGTCTTAAGATGAAATGGATTGTTTTAGGCAAATCAGAAACATCTACATTAGATCATTTTACTTCACCGCTACTTCACCGCTACTTCACCGCTTTGACGTGAAGGCGTACCTCAATTTCCGTTTGAGTCCTGTTTCACATTTAAGTCCATGTTCTTTGGGGCTCACGCGGAAATTTAGATGCGTACTGATGACAGAAGAGCGGCGAAAGAAAAACCCCTTCCAGGTTTTGCAAAATGTAAAAATTGTGACTTTCTTCTATTTTTGTGTGTTTGAGTGTGGATTGCATACTCTAGCTCCTGAAAATTATAAAATATATCATAGCCCCGTGAAATTTCATGAAATATTTCACTGAAATTTCCAATCTTTCATTTCTTTCTTACGTTTCATGCCACCCTGGACTGCACCTATGCGACATGTCCTCCAAGCACGTCATAAGTTGTTTCTAAAATAAGCCGGAAATCGCAGTCTCTTATTGAGAAATAGAGTCCAATCGTGTTTTCATTCACCAGGAGTTTTCATGTCGACGGTCACGTTACTGTCTTCGGGTGTGAGTGCCAAGGGTTTTCCCGAGGCCCCCCGAAGAGAGGGAGGACGGTCATGCAGGGATGGCAACGCCGGCGGCGATGCCATGATGCAATTAAGCAAAACGAAGGGAGCAGCCATGCGTGGACGGGACATTTATGAGTCGCGGATGCAACACTCGTGACAAATGTAATTAAAAGAGGAGGAGAGAGCTCCCGTCGCCCGTCGCCCGGCTCATGGGGCCCGGGCCCACGGGCAAAGAGAAAATGATCCGACAAATCGCCGCGTGCCGGTCGCCCGAGATTTCACGATTGTCAACCGATCCTCATCATCACCCGCAGGTTTTCCATCGCGTCCGGATCAAAATGCTCCGGAAATCCAACTGACGCGGCGACAAATGGACTTGCAGAAACGATACAAAACGCATTCTACGCTAGAAAAAAGCTATGGCTTATAAACCAATCAGTGGTTCGTATGGAGCACCATTAATAGTTTTCTATGAACTAATGATTATAGGTCTATGAACCATGCTGTGGTAGCTCATACCATAGTATGGTATATTTACAATAACTAAGGTATTTGCACTATTATTATATGTTGCCTTCACTATTATTAGTGGTGTTCCATATGAACAGCTCTAATTGGTTTTTATGCCATAGATTTTTCTCCGTGTAATACATGTTCCTTAACCAAACTTTCGCGTAGAACACGATTTGTGCGACGAATATCACTGAAATCAACCCATAACTAAGATGTTATCGTTTTTAGTTTACATCGTTCACGAGAAATTTGAATTTAGGTTTGACGAACCGAATAGTTGGGATAATATAACATACCATGCTCTTCTTCATTTCATGGATATGCAGTTTTATCTCCTTTGGAGCTCAAATATTTGTATCGCGTGTTTCGCCCCATCCAACTTTTCTAGGCATGCGTTAAAGTCTCGAAGTCAGCGGAAAAGAGTAACGTTCTCCCTAATTTCGTGGATATGCAATTTTACCCACATGGAAGTCGAAATAGTTGTATCATGCGCTTCGTCTCATCCAACTTTCCTACTCATCCGTTAAAGTCTCCGAGTCAGGGAGTTCAATGTCTCCTTCATTTCCTGGTTATGCAAGTTTACCTACTTGGAAGTCGAAATAGTTGTATCACACGTTCCGCCCCATACAACTTTTCTACTAATGCTGAAAGATCGTGAGTCAGTCGAAAAAAATTCACGTTCTCCGTCACATCGTGAATATGCAATTTTATTTACTTGGAAGTCGAAAAAGCAAAAAGAAATAAAATTCTTTTTCATTCTTGTGGATACGCGAAAGAGTTGTGTTGCTTCCTAACCGTAACCAGATCCGTAAAAAGGGACATAATTTTTGCGCAATAAATAGTTGAGGGTAGCGCCTGCAAAACTGGAGAGATACCTCAAGCATCGCGTAATCTTGACCCGATCTCTAGTATCACTCTCGGACTCTCGGGTCTTGACTCGCGGACCGCGCCAAGTTTCGAGATGTGCACGCTACTTTGAAATGCGCACTGCCGCGCTGAGGAAAAACGCCGTATGAACCTTCGGATGTTGTCAAATTTCCTTTGATAAAGTACTAATTTACTGAGGAAGTTGTGAATCTTTTTCCCCCCCCCAATTTTTCAGACAATATTGTTCGCAGCTTGATCTAAAATATCTGGCAATATCAAGGAAAAATATGCAAAACTTCCATCCAAAATAAACTTTTTATCAGAAGAAATTTGGCAGCTCTCGAATGTTCATACGGCGTTTTCTCTTAGCACGACAGCGTAGGGCAGCGTGTGTACACAACTTTGGAAGGTGCACGCAAAAATATGGAAAGCATTTTGACCAAAACGTAATACATTTTATATTATAGCTTTATCAAGTTCGTAGCCTACGCAATTTTTCCACTGCCTTACACAGTTCGCGAACAACCGATCGGCCTGTCATTCGTGAACACTCTGCACCCCTGGCGCTGCTTGGCCGAAACCTTGGCCTAAACCTTGGCCGAAACCTTGGCCTAAAACATGGCCTAAACATGGCAGCACGGGGTCGCCGCTCCGGGAGCAACTCTCGGAGCCCTTTGCTTTGTGGCGCGGCGCGGTGCGGTGCGGCGTGCGTTTCCAGATGTAGCCGCGATTAGAATATTTATAAAGACAGATAAAAAGCGGATGACACGGCGTTTGGGGGAGGAGGAAAGGGAGGGGGGGGGGCAGTGAACAACGAAACTGAAACTGAGGACCAGGTTCAGGTCTGGGACCGGAGGCACGGGGCCGCCAGGTATCACGACGCGACGCCAGCGCTTAGCACCGCCACCGCCGAAGTCGAGCCCCTCCGCAAAGTCCGAGGTAGGCAACATGCAATACACATCGCACCCAAAGACAATACTGCCGAACTGAGGAAGAACGCCGTATGAACATTCGAGAGTTGCTAAATTCCCTCGGATAAACACTTTATTTTTGACGAAATTTATGCTTATTTTTCCTAGGATTTTTCAGATATTTCAGATTAAATTGAGAACAATATTGTCTGAAAATTTGGAGGAAAAATATTCAACATTTTCCCGGTAAATTCAATCTTTATTGAAGGATATATGGCATGGCAATGTTTGAAGGCTCATGCGGCGTTCTTCCTTAGCACGGCAGAATGTGTTTTAGAGACTCCGCAGAAAAATTCGAAGTAAATCAATCGGCAAAAGTTCAAAAGAGGATAATAAAACTATTATTTACATCTTTATTACATCGGTTGCAACAACTGTTATGTGATATTTAAAAATAGTGGTAATCTTTAATTGAAATTGAAGTGCTTCCATTATAAAGACAAAAAGAGAAAATGGAAACCAAAAACTGAGAAAATCAAGTTTATTTATTTCATCTGAATTATTTAGGTGTATCGTCGGGCGAGGCAAAAGTTCAGTTCGGTGGTCAACGTATTTTTTGCCAAGTGATGATTGGATCAACTTGTTGGACATGAAATTCACCTAACGATGACTGATGAATGTCGAGGTGGGTACTTTGATATGCAAGTGTTTGCAAATTAGATTAGGATTGTTGAACCACTGCGCAATCTTTTGATCATGAGTCATCATTCGGCGCATCTGAGTGTTAACATCCGAAAGTAGCTTTTACACTAATACGATTGAATCATTCAAGTTTTCTTACTAAAACTACAGGTTTGTAAGATTTGTTGGGAAAAATTATTTACGAATATCTCAATGTCAAGAATGATGAGATGAATGCGTCTTATGCCTGTAATTGGCCAGGATTCGTCGTATTTTTCTTTAAAAGCGATTTCTTCAATTTTGCTCTTTTTTCTGACGCTGCGTTGGAGTCTCCAGGGAAATGTAGTGCGAATTGCCTACCCATTCCTTGCTATTTCAGATACTGTTAATGATGGTTGATGAGTAACTTGTAGAGCATATTACTCGCTAAATGATGACTTATAAATGTCGGAATAAGCACTTGCGAGTTTTTGCAAATTATGTTACGATTGCTGAAAAAAAATTGTTCAACTCTTTTGTTTATCAGTCATGATTCAGCAATTCTTAGCGTTGACTACGGAAATCAACTTTTACACCACATATAAGGAAAATAGCAACGTTAGTTCTTTAAAACAGAGCCAGCCATTGTCACACTCAGCAGAACCAATCCAAGGCCCGGAAACTTCCCCGAGTTTATTTTCTTTTTCTTTTTATTAAGGGGCACTGGTGGAATTTTCATCGTCTTGCAAAAATTCCGGCCGAAAACAATTCACAGTTTAGAAGTCCTCATGACCATACTGTAGTATCCTTGTCATACTTCATCCCGACCAGAGGGCTGATTATTGAAATTGATAGACAAAGCGATAGACAAAGAAGACAAAGTGAAAACGGAGGGACCCAATTGGTTAATCAAGTAGTTGTCGTAGAATCAGGGCGGAAACGATGGACTATGTATACGGCTATTCATGGGTTACCCCTAGTTGTTCCATATATTACCACCTTTGTCTATTGCAACCCCCCGCTTCCATCAATAGGATCGCCCAATTTTCCCTTCGTCTTCTTTGCCTTTCAATTTTAATAATCAACCCGCAGTTAAAAGTAGGCGACTATACCGGACTACCCCTCCCATCAAAAAAGCCGCCATTTTTCTGGCCTTAATATGATTTTCATGCCCAGTGTCCATATTGCCTGTGTTGCCATGCTAAGGGAAAACGTCGTATGAACTTTTGAATGTTGCAAAATGTCCTCTCATAACTCGAAAGAAAGTCATGCATATTTTCCCTTGAATTTCAGACATTCTGAACAAAATGGGTCTGAAAAATTGGAGAGAAATATTTCCAAGTATTCCAATAAATTCTTAGTTTATCAAAGGAAATTTGGCAATGTCTGGAGGTTCATACGACGTTTTTCCTTAGAACGGCAGTATGGAGAAGCCGGCATTATTTTCACGAGAGCGCTCTGTGACCAAACATCGGATGGCCGGAGCGGACCGGGCATGCAAATAAGCATATTTTAATTTCCCCCGACTCGGAGATCTATCGTGCGTCGGGGTCGGACAGATATTTATCCGCGCTTGGCGACACGGCCGACAGAGTGCGTTCGCGTCGGCGCGCTACATTTATGTATCGGTGCACGCGCGTCGCCTTCGCGCAGGCGCAGTCCGGAGTCCCGTCGACGGCGCAGGCGCAGACCCCGTCCACGGCGCAGGCGCACCTACGTCCCGATATCCGTATGACGAGGGATGCGGAGCGGATCGGGGCGAAGCGGGCGGCGTGTATAATATAAGCAGATGGACAGTTCAATGTATAAACAGGAGCTCCTCTTTCACCTTATATGGTGCGAGCCTCCCCATCGGAGCCGTATTTTATTCCTTCGGTGTTTACGCCGCAAAATTATGCCCGTCCCCGGCCACGGTCCCCGGCCCGGCCGGCAGAATTCCTCGTCCTTGCCTCACTCCTCCCGTTCGACCACGCTCCGGAGCTCTGGACCCTTCCGGTGCCAAGTCGCACCCGTGCCAAGAAAAAAACATAAACTTCGGTCTTACAAATTAGAGTATACCCGTTCAAATAGAGTATGTATGCCGGTTTTTTTATTGGTAGCGTATAATAGGCTGATACGGCGCGCTAACGGCCGTAGTAATAAGTATAAACAAACAAGATGGCGACCCCACACAACCGGTGAATTCCCTCTAGAGGGAATTAATCATTCAATATTTTATGAAAAATTTAAATAGCTAATAAAATACAAACTCCACGACTAATGTTACGTCACTTTGACATGATGATTCAAAAGATCCTTTAAATGGGGTTCATTCCAAAAAGATAGGGTTGGTAATGGTGCATCTGGAGTAGTTTCTCGTGAAAGGGTTGGCGTACATTTTTGAAGCCTATTGACCAAAGGGAGCGTTTGTTAATTATGTCTGTAAGGGTATCAAATTGCTTTTATCAAAATCAGGAGGCCAAAGGCTCCTCCATCAGCACGGACCAATCGCATAGTTTCCTGCCAGATTCACCAAACCTCTAGTATTTCACAGGGTACAGGTTAAATCCCAAAGATGAGCCCAGTGAGAACTACCCATCTGTTTGGTGAGCCCAAAAATGAGGATGGGGTAGCGAGAAATTATGGATTTACTACATTGGCTGCACAAGCTTCTTCTCGCACTTAGGATCATTGTTTTAATGGGTAGAATAATCCATCTTGAATTTTTTTATTTCGTTTGACTCATTTATTGATGTTTTAAATTAAAAATTGGCAACGTAAATGTTCCGAAGCTCGATGGCCAACACACCAATCCAAAGTCAAACCGGGGAATGGTGTGCCACCGCTCTTTAACTTTACCTCCTCAGTAGCTCGATCGAGCAGGAAATTGAATTATTCTTGACGTTTCAGCCGGTGGAAGAAACTATTTTACGATGAGTTGACAACGCGGACCGCTCTCCGAACCGACTTGTCCCTTGTCTTTTCGCCTCTCCACGGAGTCCAGACTAAATCTAGTCGGAGGTAGGAAAAGGGGAAAAAAGCGAATTCTTGTGTACAAAATTTATTTTCCTTCACTTAGCTTCTCTCCTCTTGGATGCGGTGTCTTTGAGAGACCCGGTGCATGCAGCCAGCTAGGATGGCCGGGCGGAAATTTTGAATATCTCTGCTCGGGAGGCCTCTTCGCAAGAATTTCTGGCATGAATTGCCTGTAGACAATCATCATATGAGAAGAAGCGTTGACTATTGAATTGAGTTTTTGCATCATTCGATTATACTGATTAGATTATGAGTGCTAGTGTTCTAGGCTTGAAGTCAAGTATTTTTAGCATCGATTTTGGAATCAACATAAGACTTCCTTTTGTTCTACAATAGTTCACGAAAAATCCTCACCTTCAAAATTGCAGCTCCTCAAATTTCCTGCAAATTTTTTCTTGATTATGACGACGGTTATAAATAAAAATACATGAAAATTGGCACTGATACGTTATCTTACACTCTGGACACAATTTTTATATTTAAAAAAAAAAAAAAAAAAAAAAAAAAAAAAAACTGGAACTAAGCCGATTTTAAGGGAGGTTTTTGAGGGGCTTGAATTTGTTTGAAGATAATACGGAATAAAATAGTCTTATTTTGATGTCAATAAAAGATTCTGAAATTAATCACGTTTAACTTCGAGACACCCTGTATATTGTCTACGCAGAGAGAAATTTCAATACAAAAGTTTGGTTAATACGGGAAGTAAAACACAAAATAACCCTAGTTTAGGTTTACAATGTCAAGAGAAAATGTCAGCTAGTTTTCTTGAAGAAATGTAATAAAAATGAGTGGTGAATACGAACATCGCAATCGGGAAAATGCATTTTCCCAGTCCCTCCACTTTTCCTTGCGCTTAATTCACCGCAAACTGCACCCAAATCAACACATTATTTGTGTTGGTTTGTGTATCTTTTCCTTTATTAACCAAAAGTAACCCAAGAACACAAATATTTTGATCAGTGTATGATTAGAATGGAATTATGTTCCCTCACTCGGGAAACGACGAATCCATTCTAAGTGTTGTGATTTTTACCCTCTTCAACAGCCCATTCTCCTCCTGCGTGACGTCACGGCATCGTTGACCTGCTTCTGAGCCGAGCAAAAGGGTCGCGCACGGGACCAAGGCCCATCGACGTCACGAGCACGTCGGAGCCGTCAACGCGCGAAGAGGCGTCGAGTCGGACGAGCGATTGAGCCAGGGTCCCGGGATGACGTCACGGGATGAATCACCTCCAGCTCCGTCTGGGCTCCATCGGCAGGCGTTAGCGTTATGCAAACTCGGGGCGTAATTAGACCTAATACTGCCCCGGCCCCGACAATACCCGCGGTGCGCCGCGCGGCCGGCAATTCAGACACGGCGGCGGCGGCGGTGTATCACACGTGGGACCTGTACGTAGGAGTTGCATCGCGCCCCGTGTAGGCGCCGTTATTGCCCGCTCGCCCCCCTCCCCCGCTCCCCGCCCCCCGCCGGACGTGTTACTATAATCGCCGCGGAATGACTCGCGCGCGTGTCGTGTCGCGCGAACATCTTCGGCGAGTTAACGTCGCAAGTGGCCGTGTTGTCACTTCGGGATTTGGATCGCCAAGTCAAGGGACGATGTAGGGATCAATAATTTTAGTGGGTTTATGAAAATTTCCCGAGGATCAAATTGTGCAGAATTATATCTCTCGTATGTCCGATGAAAACTACAAACTGAATCAGAAGGAGTATCGAAAGGAATAGAATGCTTTATCCTGTTTTCTTCTTTTTTTAAAAGTCTAGGATGTCAATTCAACGTTACTACTTCCTTGTGAATTGAGAATTTGTTTTTAAATTTTGGGTGTAGATTCCGGAGTTTAGAGTAGGTTGGAGTTCTTTGTAAGTGTTTGCAATAATTTTGGGAAATTGCACTCCACAAATGATTTTGAGATTTTAGTGGAATGTAGAGAGTAAACACTTCCAAAAACCTAGATATTTTCTCTATTTTTCAATTAGCTTAATGTCCTCAATGATTTAAATAAGAAGAAAAATAAGAAGCAAAAATAAATCTGGTAAAGAATATGTCACCAAAATTTTTGTCAGATCCTGTAGAAGCAAAAGTAGATGTAATCTGTTGTCCCAGAACGAAAGCCGCTTTTGTCCGCAAGACCATGAAAACATGCGATTCTTTACCAAAAATCTCAATGTAAAATTCCGACCTCTGAATGGTTAAAAATACATCGTATGACAGTAACCAATATGCAAACTTCAAAGCCATATAATCTTCAAACAAAGGCAAAAAATGTACCATTCCCTCAAAATTATAAGAAAATTCTTTCAAAATAATAATAAGAGAGGACAGACTTCGACAAAACCAAAGAAATGAAGCTGGAACGGATATAGGTTGCGCACATAATAAATTTCCAGCCCCGATTGCCCCACAAGCCACGAGATCCCGCAATCCGCGTCAGGAGCCCGCGTGTAGTCGTGTGGCAAGTGTGTGAATAAAACAATTTGTCTTGGGAGCCGTGAGACACCCACCCGGCCATGTTTTCCTGTAATTGACACCATTTCACCCCGATGAGCACGATCCGACGATGAGCCGATGATCCGGAGCCGGCGCGACGCTGGATCCGAGGTGTGAGTCGGGCCGATGATAGGTTAGCTTGACCGCAGGAGCGCTACCGACTGATTACCGCCTCGCCCGACACCCTCGTCCATCCCTTCATTACCCATCCTTCATCTTTGACACGGCTCATTTTCGGGCGGCGCCGTGTCTTTAGTCTCCAGATTGACCGTACTTAAATCAAAAAGAACTATTTACAGTGTGCTCTGAGCCCTGAGACTCATAAGAATACATGCATGACAGGGCCCATGTCACGAAGAAGGTAGTTCTTTTCGATTTAAGTATCTCCGATTGGCGTGTCTTTAGTCCCTCGATTGGACGTATTTGAATCAAAAAGAACTTTTTACAGCGTGCTCTGAACCCTGAGACTCATGAGAAGACATGCATGACAAGGCTCATGTCACGAAGAAGGTAGTTACTTTGGATTTAAGTACTTCCGATTGGCGTGTCTTTAGTCTGTCGATTGAACGTATTCGAATCAAAAGGAACTATAATTAGTGTCCTGGGCCCTGAAACCCATAAGAAGACATGCATAACAAGGTTCATGCCATGGTGAAGGTAGTACCTTTTGACTTAAGTACTTCCGATTGATACGTCTTGTTCGACTCGTGGCCTAATCGTCGAAGGTGTAAACCATGAAAACGCTAATCAGAGGTCAACCATTACAACTTTCCCTCTCCATTTGCCTGCTCGGTTAGGGATACAGACAGTAAATTTTAGAAATCCCCCACGACTAAGCTTGTAAAAGTTACTTTCAGAGGTCAACGCTGAGATTCGCCACATCATGACTCATGTTCAAAACGTTAAGCAATGACTTCGCAATGCTGACCTAGTTTACAAAAACTCGCTTAGCAAAGGGCTTGACATTTATTAGCCATCATCAGGCGAATTTTACTTGCTTCATAGTTGCTTTCTTATTTAAAGCTGATGTGAAAGGAAAATGAGAAACATATATGATGATAAAAGTAAAAATTAATATTGAAGTGAAATAGCTTAAATTGAAAAAAAAAAAAAAAAAAAAAAAAAAAAAAAAACAAGAATACCCTTTAAAATGTTACTTAAATAAAGATGAAATTAATATTGATTTGATTAGTTGGGAAGGTTTGTTGAACAAGTTGTTCATCAATCATCATCATGCGAAAAATGACGTTGAATTCTGAGCTTAACTTTTTCTCGCCCGATTTTACACGGCATTGACTGTCATTTTGCGCACTTTCAGACTGCGACAGAAGATCGTCTGACGTCATTTTCGCGTGGAAAGTAAATGCAAGAAGCAAGATAGCGGATATTCTGTCGCAGTCTAAAGACGCGTATAACTCGTTGGCGCGGATTCTATAGGTTCTCTAAAATATACTATCTTTGTTCGAAAGGTGCTTACAGGCTCCGCGGGTCGATTATTGAAATTGACAGACAAAGCTATGGACAAAGAAGACACAATGGATTTTGAGGGGTTCCATCGGTGGAAGCGGGTGGTTGCAATGGACAAGAAGGAAGGTAATAGACAAACTAACGGCAACCCATGAGAGACCCTATAGTAAGTCCATAATTTTCCCCTTAGTCTATGAGAACCAACCATTTCAACCAATAGGATCGCTCTATACTCTCTATGTCTTCTTTTTCCATAGCTTTGTCTATAAATTTCAATAATCAGCCCGAGAGATTATTATTGTCTCTCCGGGTCGAAGGACCATAATGATCGTTCCGGCCAGGAGGACTAGAATTTTTTTCTCCGTGGACGATGCCTTTGGTCGGACGTCAGCTGAGCGGTGGTGGTCACGACTCGCCTTTGACTTTGAGGATGAGTCGGTGCGACTGGGCGCGGGCGAGTGGGAGGAGGCAGGGCGGGCGTCGGGACGCCGTGTGACGTCGTGACGCGGGTCGGGGGCCGTCGCGATGCACTCCGTCGCGACGCCGCCGCCGCGAGGAGTGCACGGCGTCCATGTCGCATCGGCCCTCGGCCCGCGATGACACCTGCAGAATTCTAAACGAGTCGATGCCGCGCCGCGCTACGTTCAACTGCTCGAGCCATTCCTTCATTGACGCTAACGTAACGCGAAATGAACGGCCACGATTCAAAAGGGAAAAGCTTTATTCACTAATAGCTCTTATCGTGTGGCTAGAATTGGAAGGTTTTGGGGATACGGCTTTGGTATCTTTGCTCTAGGCGTTATCAATGTTGCGGCACGGAAAAACGATGTTCAACTACTGTTTTCGATTGGTACTAATGGCAGAGATTATTGGGACGTATTTCTATTTAAGAGATTTATGTGCAGGTGAGACATATGGGGTGTGCTCGTCAGTTCTCTGACCGTAAGAGTGAATGAGAATAATGAAGCGCCAGTGACGTCAACGCAGATGTATGCCGTCGTCGGGGCTCCTCGTAGTGGTCTGCAACTCATGAGCCCTGTCCGCAACGCTCTCGTGCTATGCCCGCGGCTCATAAATCCCACATTCAGTTGACACATAGTTCTGTTTGCTGAATTTAAAATCCCGCTTTTCCAATTCTTCAAAAGGGATCACGCCCACTGACCACATTGTTTCTTATGCAGCTTTCTAGAGCACACCACATATTTCGCCTCTGCACATAGTTCTGTTTAATAGCAATACGTCCATTTGAGAGACTTGGAGGACATGGCGCATAAGTGCAGTTTTAGGAAAAAATGATATATTAATGATTTCAAGTAAAACTAGTATTAATGCATATTCTGTGAAAAAGTTGCTCCCAAATTCCAATTTTTAAGCATCAAAAAGTCAATTTGACCTTTCTTTCCTCCATAAGGATCCATATAATTTCGAAACTTTAAACACGTATTTCTCGAATAGCAAAAACTGCACATATGCGCCTTGGCCTCCAAGTCCTCCATTTTATCTTTATTGTTTGGATCCAATTTCATATGATGGAAAATCCACTTGGCAACATCATCAACAATAGCGTTCATGTTCGAGATTCGACTTGTTGAAACATCGATGTACAATAGTTCAAATGCAACTCTATTTCACGGAATTAAAATACACTTAATTTAACTTTAGTTCATTTTTTAAAAAAAAAGATAGAATGAGCCGAAGTACAGCGCATCGATCTATCTACATCAAATTGTTTGGTTTTCCAAACCAAACGTTGGATGCACACAACTGAACTCCTGGATTAGACCGGAGTGGGGAAAGAAGTTCGGTCACATTACTCGAAAATTTAGTCTGACAAAAGGCGATCGACATGTAGCAGCAAACTTCGGATCATGAGATCGAAGTTTTTTTTTTCCAGTTCACCTGTCACCGCGAGATCAGCCGATCAGACACTCGTGTTTGGTCGCGCCAGTGCAAAAAGTGCGGTCGGGATTTTGAAAATGTGCTAGCCGAGTCGACCTATTTCCAGCTGGAGGTTGAGGTGAATAGGTCGGCATTCCAATCAATGGGGAAAACGCAAAGGCGGTAGCTCCAATGGCATAGATCACCGTAAACTCGACCTTGAATCCGTCCGGGTTTGGAGCCGTTGTCGCGCCGCGCCGCCGTAGTGTCGTATGGGCTGATTTAATGCCCACGTCATTCGATTTATCGCCATTAAATTGAGGCATCTCGAAGCAAAGGAAGCAAAAGCCCTCGTCTAATGAGCCTTACAGCGCGATGATTCTTACGTAATCCGGGGGCTTTCAGCAAAATGAATTGGATTGCATTTTGCGAAAAGGAACCAAGAGCATTCCAGTGTTGCTAGGATTGTGCAACTTACATTATTTGCATAAAATTACTGAAATCATGGAAAAAATTAAATTTTTAAAGGTGGTTTTCGTCTTGAATTCATGGTTTATCGGAGGTAAAGATAAAACTTGTTAAGATGATCAGTTTATATTTGCAAGGTAAAAAAAGTTGCCCAATCTTAGCAACATCGGAATGCTCTTGGTTCCTTTTTGCAAAATGCAATCCAATTGTGCTCCACTGCTCCCTTTGCTTTCAGATGCCTAAATTGTGCCGCCCTCCAAATGCGCAGCAAAGCTATCGATATCAAAACAGTCAGTTTAAATTGGCTGGAGCAATCGAACGTTTTGAATATAGAAAGATGTATAGTCACTAAATTGATTTATAACTGCAGCGTTGTGACAAAAAATCCAAATTACAAGTCTCTGATACGGAACATTTTATCGGTTCGAAAAGTTTCACTGGTGTTTAATTTTTTCATGAAAATTACTGCCCGACTTTTTCCACCAATTTTTGTCAGAAAATATCGTCGAAAAATGAAGAAAAACAAGCGATAAGGAGATTTGTGACTCGTAAATCGATGTATGTGGTTTGGTAATTTCACTCAGTGGCGTGGCGTGAATTGCGATATATCGATTGTTATGCCATTTAAACCTATGGAAAAAGATCGATTGTCAGGGCGTTCGCAGCGAACACCTTAGTAATCGATTCTTTACTGTAGCTTCAGATGGCGATATATCGATAATCGATCCTTCACGCCACGCCACTGATTTCACTCCCACCATCGAATTGTTCACGGTCTCCTTTAGTTTTGTAGCTGATGGATGCGCGAATTACACAATTAAAAACACACAATATATTTTCCTTTAATACATATTTTTTTTTTTTTTCATCAATTAAAATGAGAATAATCCATACAGAGCGTGCAAACATTTCAAAATCATGAGTTGAAAAACGCTGACTCCGCCAGATTAAATGTTAGAGCCTAACACAAAGCGGAGCGGCGACGCACTGGCGCCTAACCTAACAGGGATACTTCACGCATTGCGCAACGCGTGAAGTATCCCTGTTAGGTTTGTAGGCGCCAATGCGCGTTTCGAGCTCTCTGCCCGCCCGCCGCGCCGCAGCGTGCCACGGCGCTTGAAGGAACTATTTCACACTAGAGGTATTGCACAGTATCATACGAAACTGAAGTTGCTCTAATATATTAGGAATGGTAGGCATCCAGCAAAAGTACGGAGCTTTCCTCGCAAAATAAATCAAGATACTACGGCTCAAAAAGAGTGCAGTAGTCCAGAAACTCACTGAGTCCTAGCATCCGTAATTAGTAACGTTTAGCATACACTTTATCGCCTGGCTGTTGCTTCATCGCCATCGGCTATAAAAGGCTATAGGAAATTGCGCAGCCAGCTATAGAAGCTATTGGAAATCTTACAGCCGGCCGTAGGTCTATGGTATTTTGGAACACAGATTCTACTGCCAATTTTTACCAGGGTAACGATGAATTACGGTTTTCTCGGTCCTAGAAACCATGATTCAGTGTAAAGAAACTCTCAATTCGACCACGTTAAGCAGAAACAAACCAGGCTTCATCTGCTATTGCCAAATTTAATCAGGCGGAGGGAATGGAAACGGCTGTACAACTCTTCGTACAAATTTCACTGAACTTTCTGTATAGCACAAGATTAATTCCTTAAATTTTCAAAGGAATCCGCACACACACATTTTCTCGTAAAAAATGAAATCGTCCAGTTAAATTTGGCAATAGCTGACGTGGCTTGGTTCCTTCCTGCTAAACGCGGTCCAATTCTGCCTTGCTAAGGAAAAACGCCGCATGAGCCTTCAGGCGTTGCCACATTTCCCCTGGCAAATCACTAACTTTCAGAAATTTTGTTGAATATTTCTCTACCAATTCCTCAGATAATTGTGTTTGTAATTTGTTCTTAAACGTCTGAAAATTTCAAGGAAGAATATTCATATTTTTTTTCAAAAATTAACATCTTATCTAAGGAAATTGGCAACTCTCGAATGTCATACGGTGTTCTTCCTTTTAGCACGGCAGAATTGAGCTTTACAGAGGAATGAAACTCATTTCCCTCCGTCCGAAGTCCGTGCACCTCGTCTTCCATTCGCCGAACGCCGCTCGTATGATAATTCCAACGGGTGGAAACCGCGAGTGGGCAGAACGAACGCGCGAGAGCGAGCACTTTGTCGCGTCGCCGGTCGTGTCCGCGCGGAGCCGCTCGGGCAAAAAGTGCAACGCGCGCCGCTCGGAGCCGCCCCGTCGAAACAGATGAGCCAAGTGCAAAATCATAACCGCGACTCATCCTCTAAATAATTCATCGGGTTATTACTCGCGCGTCTTGCTCGCCGCTCGCTCGCGCGGCATTGGCGTTTCCCCGATCGGGCCGCTAACAAGTTTTCTTTTAATTGACCGCGCATGTTCGGCAAGTTTACAGTCCATTGTTGGGGCGGCGGCCGCCATCTTCCCGGGAATCGATATCGATTGATGAGAAATCACTCGGTTTCCGCGCTGATTTATCGTCGTCAACTCGGCGTCAAAGCAATTAATTTCCTTTCAGCGAGTGTCTCCGCGCTTATGATTTAGTCATTCGGCGTCCTCAGCCCGCTAACGGGACTCGGATTAACGCCATTAGGAAAGCGTTAATTTTTTGAGGCCTCCGCGGACAGCCGGGATCGTCGATGGATGGCTCTCAAGTCCTCGTTCTGCAATAAATCGGCCCTCGTTTCTTTTTTCTTCGATAACTCCGGTTGAGTTCAGCGGAAAAGCGTCAAGAGAGTCCAGAGATAGTAAATTTTAAAGACCCGCACTATGAATCTGAGCAGCGTTATCGGATGAGAGAAGGGTTGAATTCAGAGATTAACGCTAATATTCGCCTGATAATGGTTGAAGAGCATCTTGTTCCGTAGAAAATCAAATGTAAAATCCGACCTACACTGAAAGAAAATTCTCGGCGTTTTTACCAAGGTCCGTTGGTACCTTTACCATCTCACTTCTTTTACTAATTATTGGTAATTTTACCAAGACTGACTGGTAAGCTTACCTAAAAACCGGTATTTTTACTGTTTTTCTTAGGTAAGAATACCACTTTTATTGGTAATCAATTCCCGGTAACTTTGCCATTTTATCTCGGTAATTCTACCCTAGTCGATAAAAATATTAGAGTTTTCACCAGGGTCCAGTAAAATTACCGAGAAAGTTCAATAATTTTACGGTGATTTCTCGGTAAAATTACCAATTCCATAAATGGTAATTTTACCAAGAAAAAACTGGGATCAAATAGAACCCTGAATTCTTGGTAATTTTACCCTTTTCTTAGTAAATACACCGAGATTTTTTTTTCAGTGTATGATGACTGACGACTTATGAATCTCAGGATGAGCACTTCCTAAGCAAGTTTTTGCAAAGTGGGCCGGGATTGCCAAACCAATTGCTCAGCGTTCTGATCATCAGTAAAGATCAGGGAGCAAAATCAGCATATCCGAGTATTGACTCTCGGAAGTAACTTTTATGACTAGCGTTATTCGTCGGTGCATAGTATGGGAGCAGTAATAGTTGCTTGCAGTAGTTTGGCCAAGTTCAAAATGTTCATTCGGTTTCTGTTTCATTCGCGCATCAATTGAGGCGGTGATAGTAGTAGCCTGCATTTCTATCAGTTCCCCTTCAAAAGTCGAGCAGGCAATTTGAGTGGCTTTGGAGCAGTAATAGTTGCTCGCAGTAGTTCGCAACGATTAGACTGCTGTGCTGTCACTGGTGGCCCGCGTTTCTAGTTCGTCCTCCACTGATGACCAACGACGTGTGCCAGAAATCATGATACATATTAGATTGAGATTTTAACGTTTCATCATTTAAACTAAGACCATTATAACATCTCATCAAGTTTTCAACTACTTTTTCGATACGTTTTATTTTATTTTTTTAAGGCCACCATAAAACTCAGAAAAAAATCCCAATAAGTGCTTTTGTAGGTATTTCTAGATTAAAAGCGTATACACCTCCTAATCACTTTTACGATTTGCCCGGAGAGTTTTTCCAAATTGGGTCAGGACTTAGGATTGCTAAAATCCCTAGAATTCTGAAAGGTTTTATTCTACAAAATACGAACTTTAACTCAAGTCTCGGATGATAAGATCTTCTTTACTCACACTTCAGCATTTTTTTGGCCTCACCGAATTGAACGGCTCATATCGTTAGTGCGAGTGTCTCTCGTATATTGTATTTGAAAACCACCGTGTATTGATGCATCTATGATTTTGAAAATGACGTAGCCAACAATAATCAGTCCAATACTTCTCATCAGAAGACTTGCTTTTCCAGACCGGTTGTTCCCCCATAAAGTTCTCTCAACGTGCAGAAAATGTTTAAAAGGCTACAAAAAATCATTTAAGAGTGTCTTGACCTCATCCAAGACGATTCCCGAAGCACCATTTCAGCCCGCTCGCATTTCAGACGAGTATGAGTGCCCCGCCCTCCGACAGGATAGGTGCGAAAATTGAAGTTGCCCGACGCATGCGCCCGCGGTCATGCCGAGCGTCAGTCTACACTCCCAAGTCCAGCCAAACCGGGTATCTGAATAGGATACCAATGGAACATGCGTTGTTTTCGCACACACCCGTCCTGATGAAGTCGGAACCGAGTGAAATGTATATTTTGTAAGCTTGTCTCACCCATACCGTCTCGGGCCGGGGCTTGGACTCGCTATTGCTCCGCTCTTATCTCCGCCGCGAGTAGTGTAAATCTTTTACTCTCTTTTTATCCTCGTCCGCGAGTCGCCCCCAAGTGCCCCCCCCCCTTTCGCACAGTGGAGCGAGGGATATGGCACGGCCGGAAATTTGCTTAGCTCCGTCGTACGAGTAAAAAGCAGTTCAAAATCCGGTGATTTTAGTGTATTTTCCGAAGGAAATACACTATTGCATTTTTATATTTAATCCGTGTACATAGACCTTCTCCCCTCCAAAAAGAAGATATTAGAGGACTTCTTAAAAGAAAAATGTACACCCTTAATGCGGTTAGAAATCTGGAGCGGGAGGTGGAGTGCCACCAGGCATTTTGCTTAGCTCTGTCGTAAGAGAGGAGGATGGATGAAAATCAGGTGATTTCTTTTCTCGGAAAACGGTTGGATAGAAACTGATTTTTTTTTTTTTAAAAATGTGCACACTCATTAATCAGATCAGAGACCATTCAAGACTTTCATGCATCGCAATAGGAAAAAATGAATTCAAAATCCAGGCAAATATCACCCCAAATTTAGCATTCAAATTTACTTTTATCACGAGGTTACAGTTACCTCCCATAAATATTGGCTCACGTTGCTCAATTTGGCTTAGTTTATAGAATTTTGTCTTTATAATGTCGCTTTCTTCTAGGCTCGGAACAGTCCTTAGATAATTTATAATACCAAACTGTCTAAAATTTAGCTCGGTATGGATCACCCTGGAACGCTCCCAAGCTCAGCAATCACCATAATCCGTCATCATACTGCAATATTTTCAGAAGAATATAAAATCAGACTAACCAAAAATACTCAGTTTGGATGTAGATTTGGAAAAGAAGAAAAAGAAATATTCAATAAATAAAATGGTACTGAGTATTTTCAGTTAAAGTTGCGGCATTTCCATCTTTTTCCCGGGCCGCCGTAAAGGGTTTCAATTTATTAACGTTCACATCCCAGAGCAGAAATACGTTCAGAAAAACCTGGAGATAGGGATTTTACTTACGACCGAACGCCCGCTCTTAAACAACGGGCCGATCCACTGTGCATCAGGACCCCCACCCGGCGGCCGGTCTCTCCTCCTCAATAATTTATGACGTATCTGCGTTAGGTGGTGTATCTCACCTTAACGTTATCCTAATCTGACAAAATTCTACCGTAGTAAGCTGTAAAACATCTCCGCAAAAGCTCTACCGTGCTCCTCGCGCAAAAACCACCTATATCCTCGCTAGTCCTATCGACTTAACGCCGTTTTCGCTCCACTCGGCCACGCAACGTATCGTTAAAGGATCGCAGTAAACGTGGACGGATTCCGATAAAAGCGCGTATCTGCTTTTTGAGATGAGCCTCGTTTCCCGTAGTGCGAAGTGCTTTTCGAGGCTCACGTAAGGGGCGGAGTTACGTCGTTACGTGGGGAGGGCGAGGATTTACGACTTGCGGAATTATACGCTATCAGGCGCAGACCGGTATACCTCTTCGCAGCTTTCTTGATCAAAGCCTACAATTTCGATTTGTAGCTGTCTAAATATATCGACTCGATCGACTCCCCCCACTCCCCCGCGGCACCACCGCACACAGTCACAACCGCGACTTGGCTGTGTTGCCAGATCTACCCGGAAAGTAACTTGAGTCCCTACGGGAAATCTATTTTTTCTTGACGATTTGACACCGGGGCGGGCTTAAACCTTTTCGAACCAACGGCGGGCACGCTCGCTCACTTATTTCTTGTCTTTCTGGTTCCATCGCTGCCGATTCTGAAAATAATGGAGCAATAGACAAAAAGAAAACCCAAAAAATGTGGCACGTAAGAAGGTGGGAAAATAGTGCTGAGTCAACACTGTTTTGCGGGGAAAGCAAGGAAGCAAGACCAAAAAATTCCAGAAACTATTAAAGTCAACAATTTGAGTTCTACTGAGTATCGATACAAAACTGTCGGGGAGGAGGCATTTTTTTTTTTTTTTTTTAATTTTTTTGCTCTACTTGAAATTTTTTGGCCTTGTTGCCCCCACAAAATAGCGTGAACCTAGCATTATTTTACCGTAGTTGAACCGATGGGTAGAAAAATCATCAAAAATCTACAAAGCATTACAAGCATTGTCACACTGAAAAAAACACTCCGGCCGTGGAAGCCGTACTTACGGGCTATATAGAGATACCGTCCGTGTTCCGGGCTCAGAGGCCGAAAGTTCCGAGCGTAGCACCCGGAGCAGTCGAAGTGCTCCGGGTGCTACGCTCGGAACTTTCGGCCTCTGAGCCCGGAACACGGACGGTATCTCTATATAGCCCGTAAGTACGGCTTCCACGGCCGGAGTGTTTTTTTCAGTGCAGTGCATACGGAACACTAAAGTTTTCAGAGTAGGTAACCGAAGTTTCCGAACTGCAGTTCAAGTAACCGCAGTCTTTGTAAGATGTACTGTACTGAGGTCCGTATTTCTTATCTAAAATATCGGATATATGTATCAAAGTCTGTCCCAGCGGCCGCGGCGTGGCGTGCTTTGCGATATATTGATCAATCTGCCATTCAAATTAATTTAGAAACATCGATTAACAGGGTGTCGGCGACGATCACCTTAATAATCGGTATTTTATTACAGCTTTAAATGGGGAAATATCGGTAATCGACCATTCTCGCCTCGCCACTGGTCGGTCCGCACAACCTAAGTCCAGTCCTTGTAACCGACATTTTTTTTCAGTGTAATGTGTTGGAAATGTCCAAAATCCCCTGATACTACTGATCGAGGTTTCTCGTAAACAGAAACTTTGAAAGCTCTTTGAACCAAGAGGGTAGGGTATCTCCGTCACAACCAGAAATTGCGAATTATTGCCCCTTCATTCCAATTTATTGCAATAATATTGCAATGAGCCTCACGAAAATCGCCCCTCTGAATAAGAGGATAGACAATCCACAATCCTTCCGGTCAAACTATCACAAGCGCCATACGACGTTTCAAAATTTCCGCCGCCATTTTATTTTTTTACAGAGAAATTGGCCGTTGAATCTGTTTCAAAATTTCTCTGAATTTTATCTGCAGCACAAAGAAAATTCAGTGAAATTTTTGGAATCTTGGTAGATCAATTTCTCGGTACTGCGGAAATTTTTAAACGTCACATGGCGCTTGCGATACTTTGGCTGGAATGTGACGATATCTCGCCACAAAATTTCAATAATTCGACGATATTTTCACAACTTATCCAGCGACTTATTTCCGCTATTTGGTAGTTGTCATCGGGACTGGAGTGTTCCTGGGTGCGACGTTGATCGGCAACGATGGTGTCGGGGGTCGGCGGCACGCAGCTCGCGCGAGCGATGGGACACGCAGTCTTTGGCGGGAAACGGTGTCACTAATTCATCACTGGCTCCCTCGCCACCCGCACTTTTATCCCGGGAGATACCGGGGACCGGGTCCGGGGCCCGAGCGGCCACTAAAGCAATCGCCCGGATCTTCGCTTCCTCCCCCGGCCCCAACCTTCGCCTTCGTCGGGCTATAGCGCTCCCTTTGCCGCGCACCGACACGATCCCCGTTGTCTCCCGTATTTTATCGGGCAGTTCTCCCCCGAAGTTGCCATACCGCACACGGACCAACGACCACTTTCACAGCCGTTCCCGGGAATAGCTTAGCTTTTAGGAGGGACCCATATCGATAGCTAAGGAAAATATCGCCGACAGCAGGCTCATTGTTGAAACGGACAGGCAAAGCGATAGACAAAGAAGACATAGGAAGTATGAAGCAATCCTCTCGCGGTTGAAATGGGTGGTTCTTTTAGACTAAGCGATAAAAAACGACAATTTTGACAAATCTTGGGTAACATTACAATGTATTTTTGGAAATACTCCCTCTTAAGGGATTGTAATGCCTGATTGTATGGTCTCTATAAAAAATTAAAAATACCAAAAAAAAAATAGAGAAAATTTTAAAGTAGGACCCCGTGGATAATTGCAAGAAAATCATGATTGACACATTGAAAAAGTCCAAAAACTACTCCTCACTGCCGAATATGCGTAGTTTTATGGAAAAAAGAGCACAGGGTTGTTGGATAATATGGAAATTTCCAATTGTTCGTTAGCACCCCAATTAATTGTGGTAGTGCCTCGATTAATTGTGGTAGTACCCCACTTTAGGTTACGAACCCAAATGATGCGATACTACCCCGACTTGAGTTGCGGTACAACCGCAATCAATTGGAAAAGCCCATATCATCCAACGAATTGGGGTAGTGCCGCAATTTTAGGGGACAACCCCAAACACTTTATTTTTCTGTACTATAACACGCTCTTTAAACTCTCCATTTCCCCCGAGCAGTTTTCTAATTGCCAGTTGAACCGCGACCTCTGAACCCTTCCGATCTTGGAAGATCTCTTGCCGACTTGGCAAAGCGTTCGGTCGGTGAGCGTGGCCCGGTCGCTGCGAAGTATCTGCTCCCTGACCTTTTATCTCCTGACACCGGGAAGAACCGTCCACTAAATTCCTCCCGCTGTCGCTCGATACAAAATCGGGGGAGGGGGCTGTA